>BQNB010091389.1:0-26887 GCA_026074375.1 Tanacetum coccineum
CTAACAGAACTAACTATTACTACCAGACTTAACTGTTATACTACCAGTATTAAGTCTGTTACAATCTATTTCCCAACATCTGAGTTCATAAAACTCAGGTTCATATGCTCTTTGTGCTTTGGTTTGTTCTTACTGCTTTTGCTGGAATTTTACTCTTGTTTTAGGTATTTAAAAGTTATAGAAACTAAGTCTTTAGGTCTGCATCATTTGGTTTTGTGTTTTGGTCAATTGCATCAGCAAGCTAAGCTGTTTAAAAGCCTTTTTCATTCTAAAATTTGAAGTAGCTATAGTTAGTTTTAGCTTTTGAAATTGAGTGCACAACTAGTTCATAGGTTAATCTAGATTTGTTAGAGCTTATTTTAGGTAAATTAGCTTATTTGATTATATGTTTTAAGTCTGCTAATTAGTACTTTGTCTTTTCATAAAAAAACTAAAAATAAAGCAAACTGTATAAGCAGCTTTTTCAATTAGATTTTTCTTAGCTTAAATGATTAAAGTTTTAAATAGTTTGTAGAACAAGCTTTCTAGTGGTATAAGCCACTAAGCCATAAGGTTCTGTTTGATTTCTTAAAAATAAGCTTAAAAAGTCCTATTTGGTTGTTTGGTAAACAGTTTTGAGTCAACATGCTTATGAGCTTTTCTCAGCTTAATGCTTATTGATTTTGTTTAAATTTTGTTCAGCTGTGCTTATTAGGTTTGTTAAAGTTGATTTTAGCTTATTTGATTTTGCTTGAGCTTATTCAAACTTATTAGTTTCTTAAGTTTTGTGCAAAAAGCTAAAAATCCTTCTAAGTGTAAACTGTTACATTTAAGCTTAATTTCTGGCTTATTGCTTAAGTTTCATAAAAAGTTGTTTTAGTAAAATTTGCTTATTATAAGCTGTTTTAAAAGTTTGAGTAAAAAGTTTTGCAAAAATAAAAATGTTAGGGTATAGGGAAGCCATGTAACACCCCCATTTTTAACATATAGCAGCGAAAGCTAATCTGGGGTATTACTTCATAGTACAACAGTCATAATCATAAAAAACGACCCATAAGGAGACGTTTTGGAAAATTTTGTTATCATTCATTTATTCATCAGAGTTTTTACAAAAGAGAGGTCCCAAAATCTAGTAACAAAAATTTGAATGATAACAGTTAGCCATCTTCAAGTCTATGCCACTCCGTGCCATAAGTTGCTCAATTACATGAGATAAACATGCTAAAAAGTCAACACAAAGGTTGAGTGAAATTCATAGGTTTATGATAAATAGTGTGAATACAAGTCATCATAAGTGATAATTGTAATGAGTACAATTATTATAAACAAATGTTTATAGTATTGCGTCTAAGCTCATGGCACACTAACTGACTGGTGTATATCTATACCCAAATTGATGTATCTGCTTTATAAGTTTTTTTTAAATGTTTTTTAAAAAGAAGAGGCCATGGGGGTCGAACCCATGACCTCTCCCTTTACCAAGCAACGTCCCACACACACTCCCTGTTAACCATTGTGCTACATTAGCTCATCCATCATCACTTGCACAAACAAATCTCTTATACTCACTTTAGTCCAATAAGCCCATAAGCCTTTTCTGCTTATTTCGTAGCTTATTTGATAAGCTGGGATCACCATCTTATTTTTCCTAGGCTTTTCATAGTATTTAGGACTTTTCTGCATTTTTCCAGATTTTATTAATTTAGTTTACTATTTTTAATTAATTTTTCTTTTAAAATCAGTTTTTAATTCATAAAAAATAAATAAAAAATCAAAAAAATATAAAAAAAAATTTAGAAAATTTTCCTTTATCATATTGCACTTAGGAAAATTAAAATTGCATCCGTAGGGTTTAAAATGCAAAGTTTCGTTTTTTAAAGAACGGGATTCGTTCCCGTTCACGTTTTTAGTGTTTTTAAGCTCAAATCAACTCCGTTTCCGTTCTAGTTTTCTTTAATCTTACTTTTTAGTTAATTAGAGCTTATTAAAAGTAAAAAAATCATTTTAGGTTTAATTTTGAAAAATTAGGGTTTTTAGTCGTTGTTTTCACATTCCCGTTATCGTTTTTAGCTTAAATTGCATTATATTTCCTTTAGATTTAGAAATCAATCCAAATCTTGTTCCATTCAATCATTAAATGTCAATCTAACTCTCGACTTTCTAATTCACTCCACGCTGGAGATAAATGACCCGGGAATATCATATACTACTCACGGTTTATTATACGTCACTCTGATACCGAACGTCTTTCTCGAAGTGACAAAGTGTTAAAGTTAAAGAATTTCAAGAAAGATGCAACATTAAAGCTTTTCAAGTCAACAAATCAAGAAAGGTATGAGCATGTCGGTCTAAAAGTCACAAGTTCACAAGATGGCAAAGTTTACAAGATAGCAAAACGAGATTATGCTTGGTTGATGATCTCAAGATGCTCAAGATCACATATTCATGTTAAGTCCAAGCTAAAGGAACAAGCTAAAGCCTAAAGTCTATGATCACTACACCATATTCACAAGAAAAAGTAAAGAAATGAAGTTTACGAGCTGAAGACTAAAGATAAAGCATAGTATGCTAGGATTAAAGTTTTGTAAATTGGAGTGACCTCCCTTAGGGGGAGATTGTTAAGAATAAAAAAAAGTCTCGGTCACTTCCAATACTAAATAGTCTAAGCCCGTAGTTAGTCATGATAATGTTATGTAAGCTAATATGGCCCAAGGCACATGGAAAAGCCCATGGTCGGCCATACTTGGCATATTTATACCACTCTCCATGCGTTGGAGAGGGTGTTGGTTGGTTTGTATTTCTTATTTACACTAATGCATTTCTCTTTCTATACTTTCTCTCTCTAGAAAATACATCCTTCCTTCCACTTTCTTTCACTAGTTCTTGCTACTCATAAATCAATGATTACTTGTATTCTACAGGTTAAGGCCTTTAAAAATTGATAAAACATTTATAAGAATGTTAGATAAGCTTATTAGAATAGCTTATAATAAAAGCTTGTGGGTTTAGCTTATAGAATTAAAGAAAACGCGAAATTAGGGTTTCATGAGTTCGGTTTGGATTGAAAATGAATAATGAGTGGGTTTTAAGCTAAAAGCTTAAAACCAAGGATTAAACATGATTATAAGGGACATATTAAAGATTCAAAACAAAAAACAAGTTTGTAGAACCTTGTTCGAGCTTGTGGCTTTGAAAATGGGTCGAAATGGTGATTTGAGACTCGTATGCCTAGAATACAATCTTCGTGGCTTCTTCACTTGATTTCTTAGCTTCACTTATGCTCTTGGGACATTACTTGGCTTCCTTGATTAGTTTAGAACTCCATTGATGATTAAGAAATGAGTGTGAAGGTGTGAGTTTGAAGAATAAAGGGTGCATCCCTTTTATAGGGTGTGAGTGACTTGGGGACCAAGTTCTAGCAATGAAAGGTGTCACATTTGTAGAGTTGATGACTTAGGGCAGCTAGAAGGGTGACAAGGAAGAGCTAGGAGGTGAGTTTTATAAGCTAGAAACTAGCATGATGTGTTGGTTGGCCTTGGTTCAGCCACGACATACATGGAGCAAAAGAGAGGTGATGTGGCCAACTTGGTGAGCCAGAAATGAGTTATGGTGCTTGTAAGAAGCTTGGAGAAGAAGTAGGTGAGTCATGGTGATGCTTGGTTGCTTGGTTGGGATTTAAAATGGGTAGAAATAGTGAAAATGGGTCGCGGGTTCATTCTAGTATCGGGTTAGGGTTTTTGGCTTTGAATTCATGTATAATGAAGTAAATAAGAGGTAAAATGAAATGTAATGTTGTATATTGGGTGTTTATGACTTAGGTTAATTAGTGGTTTAGGTTTAAAATGGGTAAAAATAAAGAAATGGGTCACGGTTTAGAAACTAGCTCGGGTTAGGGTTTTGGTTTAAAAATTAGTAAATCATGAAATGAGAAAGTTTATAGAATGTAAATGTGGCAGGCTTGGTTGATAATTTTACTTAATAGTTTGTACAAGCTTCCTTAGGAAAAATGGAGGTAAAATGGCTATTTTGAATATTGTGCATTAATGACTTGTACCTTGTGCATTAAAAGGCTTGTACCTTATTTTGGAGGGAATATGTATTCAAATGAGATGCTATGATATTTGTATATGTGCCTTAGTTACTTGTACATTCGCTTTAGATGTTTACATTACATAAAATTAGGGTTTAGGCATAATCGTTAACGGCTTATGATTATTTGATAATAATGTTGTGAAAACTTTGTTAAATGATTATAGTACTTTATAATATGGATATTTAGATTATTGAATTGACATTTTATGATGTTTGTTGACATATTCATAGATGATTTAGCATAGGTAGGTTGTGTGAGCTCGTTAACTTTAGAGATGCAAGTTACGTTGCATAAAGCGAAAAATTTCCTTGTAAAAAGGTGGTATATATTGCATCTAAATTAATAGATGGATAATTACATTGATGAAATCTACGGGTTGTTATAGTCCTCCTCCCTTAAAAGAAATCTCGTCCTGAGATTTAGTCGAATGATGGAGTGTAAAAGTTCAGAGATTCATTCATATGAAGGTAATATTGATAATGATTTCATGAAGTAAGGGATTTGTTCGTACAAACCGATCACAGGTTGTCATATACTTAAGCCTACTCATTTATAATTTGTCACTTACAAAAAGAGGCGTCCCAATTCTTGTAATTGAGAATTTATAAATTCATAGTTTGGTGGTTTATAATTTCCTTATTCAAATGAAGAAGCGTCCTAATTCATTTTGATAAGACAATTATAAATCATCTAAGCATATAACATGATGTCAAAATGGTGATGTATAGAAGATGATATGATTTTTCAAAATCATAAGAAGCGACGGGAAGAATAATGAGACATTAATTGCACAGATGCCCATATTATCAGTCGAGGATCTTTGTTGTTGCATAAGTGTTTCAAAGGTATGAGACGAGTATTCAGAGTTGAATATAATAGAACTAATGGGATTGACAAATGATGTCAAGTTTTGATATCATTAGACATCAAGGTGTAACGGAATTATCACTTTATTATTTCATGGATAACTTTATCTTACATATCTTACATATCTTACATAATCAAAACTTTACAAGTGTTGATACTTATGCTATGTCTCTCGTGGTAGGATTCTAGATAAAAGTAACAAATGACAGGATAGTAGCTTGGTGTTAGAGGTTTTTAAGCTTATGAAGTGGGTTTCAAAAGATTTTTCATATATAACTGGTGGCGAACCCGAGTATCCTCGAGAGTTGTTTCTAGGGTAGAAATCCTAATGCGAACAAATATTTATCTCTTAGTAAAGTGGCTCCCGGGTGGCCTGTTGTTTGCTATTGGCATTGATTTGCATATTCCTTTCTCTCCACAGGCATTACAAGTTACGGATACTGGTTGTAGGTTGTTTCTAGTGGTTGGTCTTTTGTTTCTGCAGTTCCTGGTCAGATGATCTATCCTGTTACAAGTTCGACACTTGATAGTGCAAGGTCCTATGTGATGCAGGGTGCATCTCTCACACAAGGGATTATTTCCATTATACCCATTGGTGGCAGCATAAGTCCTAAAGGTTTCTTGCCTTCTATTCTGCTATTGGTGGTAATCATTGTTATGGTTGTTATTGTTATAGTTATTATTGTTGATGATCTTTCCTTTATCCTCAAACTTTCGTTTGTGATCATTGGTTTCTTGCACATAATCATGCTTTATTATCTGATCCATTAACCTCTGGGCTATGTTGGTGGCTTCCTCTAAAGTTTGAGGCTTCGTGGCAATAACATTTCCTTTAATACTTCTGGGTAATCCACTGATGAAGACTTCCATGAGTTTCTCAGAATTTGGCACCATGTTTGGGCATAAAATTGCCAATTCCTGGAATCTTCTAATGTAAGTCTTAAGATCATTTCCTTTCACAGTCAAGTTGTAAAATTCGTCTTCCATTTTCTTGACTTCAGTTCGAGGGCAATACTTATTTATCGGAAGTCTTTTTAATTTAATCCAGGTGATTTGATTAGCTTGATCTATTCCCATAGGTTGGGCATATGCATTCCACCAAGACAAGGCATCATCGGTTAAAGTACCTATAGTAAATGTTACTTTGTTTTCTTCAGCACATCTGCTACGAGAAAATACTGATTTGGTTCATTCAAACCAGCGGATAAGGCCAACTGCTCCTTCCATACCATTGAAGTAGAAAGGTTGACAGCTTATGAACTCTTTATAGTTTCCCGTTTTTGCTACAGGAGTTCCAGTAGGACCGGTGTTCCTGTTGGGATTGCTAGTATTTACCATTGTTGCAGCTTGTACTTCCAGAGCCGAGGTGACACTATCAACAACTAGTTTTCTAATGGCAGCTTGAGTCATGGCCGGTGCTTTAGAGGTTAACGTCCTTTTGGGAGGCATTCTATCAACATAAGATAACACGTAATAAGAATGACATCACAAGTTTTGAAAGGTAACACTTAAAAATGTGATGCTTAAAAATACTTAAAGAGTAATGCTTATTTTTAAACTTTAAGCACTTATAAGCATCTAGAGGTTATGGTATGATTCATAATGATGAAGACGAAGAGAATGATGCATATGATGATGACGGAGATAACAATGTAAGAGAGATAAGTTCGTATTATGAAACAACAAGGTACATAACGAGATTGCCTTTGTATTATATCATAAACTACTTGCCTTTTTATTATACTTAGTCAAGATTTGACAAGTGTTTTTATTTATACCACACATCTCGTGGCTAGGTTAAAGCTATAACTAGTCTAATAGTATGTTGATTTTGAGCCTGTAGATGGCATCCTAAAGATCTTTCTTACCTGTTTGGTGACGAGCTTAGATTTCCTCAATGATTTGTTCGAGATCATAATCTTATCTTTTTGTCCTAATTGCTTCCTTTAAAGTTTGGTAATCTGAGAATGGACTCTCTTAAGTTCGGTCTTTAGTTCGTTACCATCTTTTTGTTTGATCATACTATCATTAATATGTCCTTCTTCTAGTTTCTTAATGCGGTGAAAAGAGAGTTCTTCTAAGTAATTCAAAATATCTTCGATTTGTTTCTCATGATGCTTCAGATGCATCTTAATTGAACTTTTTCCTATTTCAAATATTTAAGGTGGGGTAGGAGTATAAACTGAGAAAGATGGTGATACCAAATCACAGGTTTGATTCTGAAATGGATTACTAGAAGAGAGTGATGGAAGATAGGTTTGATTCTTAGATGGTAATAGTTCCTCAGGAACAAAGAAATATCGGAGGTCAAATAGTAGTGATGGTGGTAATACTAGAAATGGAGTTAAAACAGTCTGTGGAGTAATAGGAGCTGGTGGTGAAACAGGTGATTCCTTAGCATAAAATGCTTGTACGTCCTTCAAATAAGGATTATTGTAGAAAGGTGAGAATACTGGTGTGATCATATTATCCTTAGAGTTTTCCAAAGAGTTAAAAGAAAACTGCTTCCAGATGAAGCTTGGGAATTATCGATGAGACCGAAGTATAGTTAGATTATTTCATTAGAGGATAAAAAGCATCACTCAATATCGAAAGTAGAGTGTTGCGGAGAAGCGTATCGTTTGTTAACAAACCCAGTCGTAAATAACATAAATTATTTATATAATAATATAGTAGTTATGCATATTTACATACTTTTCTGAGAATGCAGTGGCACAAAGGGACTTTTTTGGCTAACACAAGAAAAGTAGTTATAGTTAAGGTTTTAACCTTGTTCTCTATAACCATGGCGCTGATACCAATTTGTAACACCCCCATTTTTAAAATATAGCAGCGGAAACTAATTTGAGGTATTACTTCATAGTACAACAGTTATAATCATAAAAAATGACCCATAAGGAGACGTTTTGCAAAATTTTCTTATCATTCATTTAATCATCAGAGTTTTTTACAAAGAAGAGGTCCCAACAATCAAGTAACAAAAATTTAAATGTTAACTGTTAGCCATCTTCAAGTCCTTGCCACTCCGTGCCATAGTTGTCAATTACTTGTAGCATAAACATGCTAAAATGTCAGCACAAAGGCTAAGTAAAATTCATGAGGTTTATGATAAATAGTGGGTTTTGACTACAAGTCTTCATAAGTGATTAGTGTAATGAGTACCAATTATTATAAACGAGTGTTTATAGGGATTGCGTCTAGACTCATGGCCTACAAACCGGACCGGTGCCTATATTATTGCCCAAATTGATTGTGTTTATATATATATATATATATATATAAAGATAATGGCCCTCGGTGTAGGTAATTGCCATATACCTATGAGATTAAAATATAGTGCGTTTGGTTACCTATCCGGCTAACACAAACAAGATTCGTCAATCTCGATAGGCCTATCCACAATATTCGCATTCACTCGCAAGTGATTAATGGTCCATGATAGTGGGGTCTTTTGGCATAAAGTGACTTAGACATTAGTTGTAATAGTTAATCAGGGATGCTATTGTTTGGAAAATACTTGTATTCATAGTTTGTAGCATGTATCCCCCTCACGGTCTTATGAAAACATTAAAGAGATTTAAAAGTGAGGCTATGAACTCACCTTGACAAGGTAGTTTGATTGGTGACAAAAGTACGGGAAAGTTTCCGTATGGTAGTACGATGTTATCTATCCGTCATGAAAGTTCAGTATATCAGTTTGAAAGTAAAACGGCTTCAACATGCAACACATAACCTGAGGTAATAGGTCAAGTCTTAGTTTGATTGTAGTCTAGAACTTTGAGAAAGTTTTGATTGATTAATTATGGAAGTATTGCATTACTGTTCGGGCAATCATAATCCAGAGGCCACGCAGTATTGTTTGAGGAGTAAACCCAACAAACACGTCAAAACAAATACCCAAATGGAACCCCTCACATGAATTTTCCTAGTAACGTGATACGATAGGATTTTAATATTTCTTCAAAGGCTAGTCGATGATAAATTATGTTTAATATAAAACGTATTTTAATTTATAATACGTCGATCGTTAATTAGTAACGATAAATGCGTTGAGGTTTAATAAAATCGGGTTTGATAATGTTTATCTATATTCTTATAATAAAAATATATTATTTTATATTTTTAAGAATATCAATTTGGCAATATAGACCCTTGGTTTATAAGTAATTACAAAATTAGTCCTTTTAATATATAAAGTATATATTAAATAGTCCCTTGACTTTAGAGCTTGGCAAAACATACCTTTGAAGTTATAAGTTTAATAAAATGACATTTTAGTCCTTGTAGTTAATAATTTTCAAAAGTTACAATATATACCCTTACATGGAAAATAATTTACAAAACTAGTCCAAAATCTAAAATAATGATATTTTTTAATATAGAAGGTAATTTACAAGCTATAGCTTATTAAAATAAGCTAATATAAGTTAGGAAAAATAGCTTTTACAAGCTTTTAGCTTATAGAAAAGGATTTCGAGTTTAAAAACATAAAACGGGTTCATTTGGTTTCAAAATTTAATTCAACGGGTTAGGGCTTTTAAGAATTGATAAAATGATTATAGGAATGTTAGATAAGCTTATTAGAATAGCTTATAATAACAGCTTATGGGTTTAGCTTATAGAATTAAAGAAAACGCGAAATTAGGGTTTCATGAGTTCGGTTTTGATCAAAAATAAATAATGAGTGGGTTTTAAGCTAAAAGCTTTTAACCAAGGATTAAACATGATTATAATGGACATATTAAAGATTCAAAATAGAAAACAAGTTTGTAGAACCTGGATCGAGCTTGTGGCTTTGAAAATGGGTCGAAATGGTGATTTGAGACTCGTATGCCTAGAATACAATCTTTGTGGCTTCTTCACTTGATTTCTTAGCTTCACTTCTGCTCTTGGGACATTACTTGGCTTCCTTGATCAGTTTAGAACTCCATTAATGATTAAGAAATGAGTGTGAAGGTGTGAGTTTGAAGAATAAAGGGTGCATCCCTTTTATAGGGTGTGAATGACTTGGGGACCAAGTTCTAGCAATGAAAGGTGTTACATTTGTAGAGTTTATGACTTAGGGCAGCTAGAAGGGTGACAAGGAAGAACTAAGAGGTGAGTTTTATAGGCTAGAAACTAGCATAATGTGTTGGTTGGCCTTGGTTTAGCCGCGGCCAACTTGGTGAGCAAGAAATGAGTTGTGGTGCTTGTTAGCAGCTTGGAGAAGAAGTAGGCGAGTCATGGTGATGCTTGGTTGCTTAGTTGGGTTTTTAATAAAAGGGTAGAAATAGGGTAAATAGGGTCGCGGGTTGGTCTGTATCGGGTTAGGGTTTTTGGCTTTGAATTCATGTATAATGAAGTAAATAAGAGGTAAAATGAAATGCAATGTTGTATATTGGGTATTTATGACTTAGGTTAATTAGTGGTTTAGGTTTAAAATGATTAAAAATAAAGAAATGCGTCACGGGTTAGAAATTAGCTCGGGTTAGGGTTTCTAGGTTTAAATTCATGTAAATTCATGAAATGAGAAAGTATATAGAATGTACATGTAGTGCATTGCTTGCTTGTAACTTGTACTTAATAGTTTGTACAAGATTCCTTAGGAAAATGGAGGTAAAATGGCTATTTTGAATATTATGCATTAATGACTTTGTTAACGGCTTATGATTATTTGTTAATAATGGTTGTGAAAACTTGTTAAATGATTACTACGTAATTGTATAAAATGATATTAGAGTATAGACTTGACATGTTATGATGTTTGCTTGACATATTCATAGATAGAATAGTCATAGGTAGGTTGTGTGGGCTCGTTAACTTTAGAGATGCAAGTTACGTTGCATAAAGCGAAAAAATTCCCTGTAAAAAGGTAGTATATATTGCATCTAATTTAATAGATTATAGATGGATAATTGATGAAATCTACGGGTTGTTATAAGCCAAGGGTGAGCAGGGCTCGGATACTCTGACCTCAACCTTAATACCCAACACTTTGATACACTACACATTATTACCTATCTACGCCCTCTGGGACATTTAGTCAGGGTGCAAACACAATTTACTTAAACATTTTTTTGGTTATTTTCATAAATAGCACTTCGTGTGCTTATTTGATTTTTCCGGGCTTATTCGTTTAATCTTTTTCAAAGCTAGAATTTTTCCTTCATTCTTCTTATCATAAACAAATTTAGAATTTTTCTAGGATTTTTAGCTTAAAGTTTAGTAATTTTCGTGCATTTATGTTTAATATAAACGTATTTTAATTTATAATACGTCGATCGTTTAAGTAGTAACGATAAATGCGTTGAGGTTTATTAAAATCGGGTTTGATAATGTTTATCTATATTTTTTTAGTAAAAATATATTATTTTATATTTTCCAGAATATCAAATTTGGCAATATATACCCTTGGTTTATAAGTAATTACAAAATTAGTTCTTTTAATATATAAAGTATATATTAAATAATCCCTTGACTTTAGAACTTGGCAAAACATACCCTTGAAGCTATAAGTTTAATAAAATAACATTTTTAGTCCTTGTAGTTAATAATTTTCAAAAGTTAGAATATATACCCTTACATGGAAAATATTTATAAACTAGTCAAATTTATAAATAATGATATTTTCAATATAGAGGTAATTTTGCAGGTTATAACTTATTAAAATAAGCTAATATAAGTTAGGAAAAATAGCTTTTACAAGCTTTTAGCTTATAGAAAAGGATTTCGAGCTTAAAAACATAAAACGGGTTCATTTGGTTTCAAAATTTAATTCAACGGGTTAAGGCTTTTAAGAATTGATAAAATGTTTATAGGAATGTTAGATAAGATTATTAGAATAGCTTATAATAACAGCTTGTGGGTTTAGCTTATAGAATTAAAGAAAACGCAAAATTAGGGTTTCATGAGTTCGGTTTGGATCAAAAATGAATAATGAGTGGGTTTTAGACTTAAAAGTTTTAACCAAGAATTAAACATGATTATAAGGGACATATTAAAGATTCAAAACATAAAACAAGTATGTAGAACCTGGATCGAGCTTGTGGCTTTGAAAATGGGTCAAAATGGTGATTTGAGACTCGTATGCCTAGAATACAATCTTCGTGGCTTCTTCACTTGATTTCTTAGCTTCACTTATGCTCTTGGGACATTACTTGGCTTCCTTGATTAGTTTAGAACTCCATTGATGATTAAGAAATGAGTGTGAAGGTGTGAGTTTGAAGAATGAAGGGTGCATCCCTTTTATCTGGTGTGGAATGACTTGGGGAACCAAGTTCTAGCAATGAAAGGTGTTTTACATTGTAGAGTTTATGACTTAGGGCAGCTAGAAGGGTGACAAGGAAGAACTAAGAGGTGAGTTTTATAGGCTAGAAACTAGCATGATGTGTTTGTTGGCCTTGGTTTAGCCGCGGCCAACTTGGTGAGCAAGAAATGAGTTGTGAGGTACTTGTAAACAACTTCTAGCTGAAGTAGGAGGGTCATTGAGGTGCTTGGGTGCATGGTTAATTCTAAAATGCGTAAAAAAAGAAAATAGGGCGCAAGTTGGTTTATGGTTCAGATTAGGGTTTTGGTTTTAGATTCGTGTGTAATGGGTTAATAAGGATGGAATATGAAATGTAAATGTTGTATATTAAGTATTTACAACTTAATTTGATTAATGGTTTAGGCTTAAAATGGGTAAAAATAAAGAAATGGGTCACGGGTTAGAAACAAGCTCGGATTAGGGTTTCTAGTTTTGATTTCCTGTATAATCATGAAATGAGAAGGAAAATGGAATGTAAATATGGTGCATTGCTTGCTTGTAACTTGTACTTAATAGTTTGTACAAGATTCCTTAGGAAAATGGAGGTAAAATGGCTATTTTGAATATTATGCATTAATGACTTGTACCTTGTGCATTAAAAGGCTTGTACCTTATTTTGGAGGGAATATGTATTCAAATGAGATGCTATGATACTTGTATATGTGCCTTAGTTGCTTGTACATTCACTTTAGTTGTCTACATTACATAAAACTAGGGTTTAGGTATAATCGTTAACGGTTTATGATTATTTGATAATAATGTTGTGAAAACTTTGTTAAATGAATATCGTACATGTTATAAATGATATTAGAGTGTAGACTTAACATGTTATGATGTTTGCTTGACATATTCATAGATAGAATAGTCATAGGTAGGTTGTGTGAGCTCGTTAACTTTAGAGATGCAAGTTACGTTGTATAAAGCAAAAAATTTCTCTGTAAAAAGGTGGTATATATCGCATCTAAATTAATAGATGGATAATTACATTGATGAAATCTATGGGTTGTTATAGTCCTTCTCCCTTAAAAGAAATCTCGTCCTGAGATTTAGTCGAATGATAGAGTGTAAAAGTTTAGAGATTCATTCATATGAAGGTAATATTGATAATGATTTCATGAAGTAAGGGATTTGTTCATACAAACCGATCATAGGTTGTCATATACTTAAGCTTACTCATCTATAATTTGTCACTTACAAAAAGAGGCATCCCAATTCTTGTAATTGAGAATTTATAAATTCATAGTTTGGTGGTTTATAATTTCCTTATTCAAATGAAGAAGCGTCCTAATTCATTTCGATAAGACAATTATAAATCATCTAAGCATATAACATGATGTCAAAATGGTGATGTATAGAAGATGATATGATTTATCAAAATCATAAGAAGCGACGGGAAGAATAACGAGACATTAATTGCACAGATGCCCATATTATCAGTCGAGGATCTTTGTTGTTGCATAAGTGTTTCAAAGGTATGAGGCGAGTATTCAGAGTTGAATATAATAAAACTAATAGGATTGACAAACGTTGTCAAGTTTTGATATCATCAAACATCAAGGTGTAACGGAATTATCACCTTATTATTTCATGGATAACTTTATCTTACATATCTTACATCATTAAAACTTTACAAGTGTTGATAGTTATGCTACGTGTCTCGTGGTAGGATTTTAGATAAAATTAATAAATGACAGGGATAGTAGCTTGGTGTTTGAGGTTTTTAAGCTTATGAAGTGGGTTTTAAAAGATTCTTCATATATAACTGGTGGCGAACCTGAGTATCCTCAAGAGTTGTTTCTAGGGTAGAAATCCTAATGAGAATGAAGCAATCTTGTCTCTTAGTAAGTAGGCTCCCCGGTGGCCCTATTGTTTGCTTTTGAGCATTGATTTGCATAATGCCCTTTTTTTCCACAGGCATTACAAGTTACGGATACTGGTTGTAGGTTGTTTCTAGTGGTTGGTCTTTTGTTTCTGCAGTTTCTAGTCAGATGACCTACCCTGTTACAAGTTTGACACTTAACAGTGTAAGGTCCTATGTGATGCAGGGTGCATCTTTCACGCAAGGGACGATTTCCAGTATACCCATTGGTGGCAGCATAAGTCCTGAAGGTTTCTTATCTTCTATTCTGTTGTTGGTGGTAATTATTGTTACGGTTGTTATTGTTATAGTTATTCTGATAGTTGTTGTTGTTGATGATGTTTCCCTTATCCTCAAACTTTCGTTTGTGATCATTGGTTTCTTGCAAATCAAGCTTTATTATCTGATCCATTAACCTCTGGGCTATGTTGGTGGCTTCCTCCAAAGGTTGAGGCTTCGAGGCAGTAACATTTCCTTCAATACTTCTGGGTAATCCACTGATGAAGACTTCCATGAGTTTCTCAGAATTTGGCACCATGTTTGGGCATAAAATTGCTAATTCTTGGAATTTTCTAATGTAAGTCTTAAGATCAATTCCTTTCACAGCCAAGTTGTAAAATTCGTCTTCCATTTTCTTGACTTCAGTTCGAGGGCAATACTTATTTGTCGAAAGTCTTTTTAATTCACTCCAGGTGATTTGATTAGCTTGATCTATTC
Source organism: Tanacetum coccineum (assembly GCA_026074375.1). NCBI lineage: Eukaryota > Viridiplantae > Streptophyta > Magnoliopsida > Asterales > Asteraceae > Tanacetum > Tanacetum coccineum. The sequence continues at coordinate 14,800 of BQNB010091389.1, forward strand.
CCATAGGTTTGGGCGTATGCATTCCACCAAGACAAGGTATCATCGGTTAAAGTACATGTAGAAAATGTTACTTTGTTTTCTTCATCACATTTGCTATGAGAAAATACTGATTCGGTTCATTCAAACCAGCAGATAAGGCCAACTGTTCCTTCCATACCATTGAAGTAGAAAGGTTGACAGCTTATGAACTCTTTATAGTTTCCCATTTTTGCTACAGGAGTTCCAGTAGGACCGGTGTAGTATTTGCCATTGTTGCAGCTTGTGCTTCCATAGCCGAGGTGACACTATCAGCAACTAGTTTTCTAATGGCAGCTTGAGTCATGGCCGATGCTTCAGATGTTAACGTCCTTTTGGGAGGCATTCTATCAACATAAGATAACACGTAATAAGAATAACATCACAAGTTTTGAAAGGTAATATTTAAAAATATGATGCTTAAAAATACTTAAAGAGTAATGCTTATTTTTAAACTTTAAGCACTTATAAGCATCTAGAGGTTATGGTATGATTCATAATGATGAAGACGGAGATAATGATGCATATGATGATGACGGAGATAACAATGTAAGAGAGATAATTATGAAACAACAAGGTACATAATGGGATTGCCTTTGTATTATATCATAAACTACTTGCCTTTTTACTGTACTTAGTCAAGATTTGACAAGTGTTTTTATTTATACCACACATCCCGTGGCTAGGTTAAAGCTATAACTAGTCTAATAGTTTGTTGATTTTGAGCCTGTAGATGGGATCCTAAAGATCCTCCTGACCTGTTTGGTGACGAGCTTGGATTTCCTCAATGATTTGTTCGAGATCAAAAATTCTAAAGTGAGCAAAAGCAATCTTATCTCTTTGTCCTAATTGCTTCCTTTGAAGTTTGGTAATCTGAGAACGGACTCTCTTAAGTTTGGTATTTAGTTCGTTACCATCTTTTTGTATGATCATCCTATCATTAATATGTCCTTCTTCCATTTTCTCAATTCGGTGAAAAGAGAGTTCTTCTAAGTAATTCAAAATATCTTCGATTTGTTTCTCATGATGCTTCAGATGCATCTTAATTAAACTTTTTCCTATTTCAAATATTTGAGGTGGGGTAGGAGTATAAACTGAGAAAGATGGTGATACCAAATCACAGGTTTAATTCTGAAATGGATTAGTAGAAGAGAGTGATGGAAGATAGGCTTGCTTCTTAGATGGTAATAGTTCCTCAGGAACAAAGAAATATCAGAGGTTAAATAGTAGTGATGGTGGTAATACTGGAGATGGAGTTAAAACAGTCTATGGAGTAATAGAAGCTGGTGGTGAAACAGGTGATTCCTTAGCGTAAAATGCTTGTACGTCCTTCAAATAAGGATTATTGTAGAAAGGTGAGAATATTGGTGTGATCATATTATCCTTAGAGTTTTCCGAAGAGTTTAAAGAACTGCTTCCTGATGAAGCTGGGAAATAATCCGATGAGACCGAAGTATAGTTAAGAATATTCATAAAGGAAAAAGTATCCTCAATATCGGAAGTAGAGTGGTTGGGAGAAGACATCGTTCTGTAAACAACCCAGTCGTAAATAACATAAGTTATTTATATAATAAAATAGTAGCTATGCATATTTACATACTTTTCTGAGAATGCAGTGGCACGGAGGACTTTCTTTGGCTAACACAAGAAAAATAGTTATAGTTAAGGTTTTAACCTTGTTCTCTATAACCATGGTGCTGATACCAATCTGTAACACCCCCATTTTTAACATATAGCAGCGGAAGCTAATCTGGGGTATTACTTCATAGTACAACAGTCATAATCATAGAAAACGACCCATAAGGAGACGTTTTGGAAAAATTTGTTATCATTCATTTATTCATCAGAGTTTTTACAAAAGAGAGGTCCCAAAATCTAGTAACAAAAATTTGAATGATAACAGTTAGCCATCTTCAAGTCCATGCCACTCCGTGCCATAAGTTGCTCAATTATCTGAGATAAACATGCTAAAAAGTCAACACAAAGGTTGAGTAAAATTCATAGGTTTATGATAAATAGTGTGAATACAAGTCATCATAAGTGATAATTGTAATGAGTACAATTATTATAAAAGCAGTGTTTATAGTATTGCGTCTAAGCTCATGGCACACAAACTGACTGGTGTATATATATACCCAAATTGATGTGATATATATATAAAGATAATGGCCCCCGGTGTAGGTAATTGCCATATACCTATGAGATTCAAATATAGTGCGTTTGGTTACCTATCCGGCTAACACAAACGGGATTCGTCAATCCCGATAGGCCTATCCACAATATTCGCATTCACTCGCAAGTGATTAATGGTCCATGATAGTGGGGTCTTTTGGCATAAAGTGACTTAGACATTAGTTGTAATAGTATATCAGGATAGCATATTGTTTGGAAAACACTTGTATTCATAGTTTGTAGCATGTATCCCCCTCACGGGTTTATGAAAACATTAAAGAGATTTAAAAGTGAGGCTATGAACTCACCTTGACAAGGTAGTTTGATTGATGACAAAAGTACGGGAAAGTTTCCGTATGGTAGTACGATGTTATCTATCCGGCAGGAAAGTTCAGTATATCAGTTTGAAAGTAAAACGGCTTCAACACGCAACACATAACCTGAGGTAATAGGTCAAGTCTTAGTTTGATTGTACTCTAGAACTTTGAGAAAGTTTTGATTGATTAATTATGGAAGTATTGCATCACTGTTTGGGAAATCATAATCCAGAGGCCACGCAATATTGTTTGAGGAGTCAGGGTACTTTAAATCGTGATACGATGGATTTTAATGTTTCTTCAAAGGCTAGTCGATGATAAATTATGTTTAATATAAAATGTATTTTAATTTATAATACGTCGATCGTTAATTAGTAACGATAAATGCGTTGAGGTTTAATAAAATCGGGTTTGATAATGTTTATCTATATTTTTATAATAAAAATATATTATTTTATATTTTCAAGAATATCAATTTGGCAATATATACCCTTGGTTTATAAGTAATTACAAAACTAGTCCTTTTAATATATAAAGTATATATTAAATAGTCCCTTGACTTTGTATCTCAAGTTGTGTGAGAATGCTCACAGCCAATGGTTGTAGGTTGATGTCCTGATTAAGACATGTGAATTATTTATGGTATAAAATTGTGTGATAGTTAAATTTGTCGTTTAACAATAAAAAACCTATACTTAAAAGAGTTTTAGATCTCAAAGATTGTATCTTTCAACTTCTTTTTAGATATTAGTTTAATGATAGATACATGGTTTGAGATAAAATTATCAATGGACAATTATATATATATGATAACGAAAGACACATATACTAATCAGCCTGGAGCCGAAGCTTGAGTCGGAAGTTAAGGATCTTTAGGACATTCAAGAGTCATAACTATCGCCTACTAAGAACCTTAATGATTGTTTCATATACCAATTGCCTCATCTGTGTTTTTTCTGACTCGCTAAATGTTCGATGAATGTCTCATCCGGCACTTGTTGAACAACTCTTCAACGTTATCAGTACAAGCTATAATAATGTTAGGTTTCAACCATTCCAATCGATACTAATTTCTGACGTCTATTTTATTCCATCAGTTGGGTATGCGTACAAACAAGATTGGAATGAAGAATGATCAACAACCTTTTAAGCAGTCACCCTCTCCTTTCCCTTCCCCCTCTCCCCCTCTCCCCCCCCCCCCCCATATACTCTTTTACTAAAGTCAGGTATATCTTTCAATAATTTGTTTGAATGTGTTAGGAAGTTGGTAAGCTGTTTGGTCCAAGCAACTACAAATGCTAGTGGGTTCTAGCTAGGTGGTTGGTATTTTGGGTATAACGCAATCACTTAACTTCTTTAAAATCTTTACTTTTTGCAAGTTTTACTCATTTTTAGTGTTGGACGGGTTCTATTTATGCTTTATCATCTAGCTTCACTGCTTCAGGACACTGTCTTGTTATCAAAATCAAGACAACTATCACCTTTTTGGCATATATTGGCATAATGCTCTTTTTGATCAGTATATGCTTAAATGTATTAAATAATGGAATTTCTTGTCTTCTCATTAAACACAGGATCAATATATAATTACATAAGAATATTATATAAGCCATATAATATGGATTAGGCCCATAATTAACTAAAAACGGGCTAACATGGACTAACTAAATATCGCCTTTACTCTTCCCCGTCAGTTTGTGCGACAGAAGATCGAACACTCTAACTTGGTACGAACTATTAACCAATGCAGAAGGATATTAAAACCCTTAGTAAAGATTTCAGCATACTGATAACGTGACGGCACATGAAGCACACAAACGTGTCCCTGAGTAACCATGTCCCGAACAAAATGAATATCAATCTCAATGTTCTTCATGCGTTGATGCTGGACTGGATTAGCAGAAAGATAAATAGCACTCAAATTGTCACAATACACAAGAGTGGCAGTCTGTAATGGTGTATGTAGCTCAAGAAGCAAATTACGCAGCCTTCTGTTCAGCATGGCTTTAGCAACTCCCACGTACTCTGCCTCCTAGCACAAGATTGAGTGAGTGTGTGTTGCGTTTAGCATGACAAGTTAATAAGTTATTACCTAATTAAATGCAAGTAACGCCGCGTAGGTGGTGAGCTGGCGTGGAGTCTTGGGACAACAGCCTAGTAGCTATCAGAATATGAAGAGAGAAGCAGTAGATGAAGTATATAACTGCAAACCAAAATCCAAAGTACCTCGAACATACCGCAAGATACGCTTAAGAGTTGTCATGTGTGGCTCTCGAGGGTCATGCATATATAAACAAACTTGTTGCACAACATATGATAAATCAAGACGAGTAAATGTCAAATACTGTAAACTACTTGCAAGATTGCGATAAAGCATAAGATCAGAAACCGGGTCACCTTCGGGACCAAGCTTGGACTCCGTATCTACGGGAGTTCGAGATGAGTTGTAGTTAACCATACGAGCCCTTTGAAGTAACTCGAGGGCATATTTGCGTTGCGAAAGAACATCCCGGTACGATTACGAGAAACATAAATACCCAAAAATAGTTAAGTGCACCTAGATCAGTCATCTCAAACTCTCTATGCAAAGAAGATATGATACGCTGTAGTAAAGCTGTAGAGGAGGCAGTAAGAACAATATCGTCCACATAAATCAATAAGTAAGCGATCTCAGTGCCATGTCGATAAATAAATAATGATGAATCACACCTACTATGAGAAAAACCAACCCTGGTATCATATCCTGCAAAAATCTAAAACCACGCATGAGGTGCCTGTTTTAAACCATATAAAGATCTCTGTAAACAACATACATGAGTGGGAAATATAGAGTCCACATAACCAGGAGGCTGCTGCATATAAACTGTCTTAGATAAATCAGCGTTAAGAAAAGCATTCTTAACATCCAACTAGTGAATAGGCCAATGTCTGGACAATGCAAGACTAAGTACAGTCCGAATGGTGGCCGTCTTGACAACCGGGCTAAAAGTATCGTCACAATCAATACCGAGTTGTTGACTACTTCCATTAGCAACCAAACGAGCCTTATAACGGCTCAAAGTCCCATCAGCGTAATACTTATGACGAAATAACCACATAGAGCAAACGACGTTAACACTAGGGGGTCTTAGGATAAGAACCCATGTATTATTTTTAATCAACACATTATATTCATCAGACATAGCATCCCGCCAATGCGGGTCTTTAAGAGCAACAAAGAGGGACTTAGGATAGGGGAAATAAACGACGTATACAAAAATAAACGTTGAGTGGGTTTACCTGTGCCAACTTGAGAACGTGTGACCATAGGGTAAGAACGAGTGGGTTGAGGTGTAGGTAAACTGGTGAACTGGGTGGAAAGTGTTGAGTTATGTTGGTGGGTCGAATGTGGGTTGGTGTTTTGTACAGAGTGGGTTGGTGATGGATTGGTGTTGAGGTGAGAGGTAGCAGCTGAATTATGTTGGGCCGAAGAGTGAATAAAGTGATGTGTGATGATGGATTGTGAGGGACCAAGGAAATCATAAGATGAAGTTGTAGTGGGGTTGGTGGATCCATAGGGAAATTGGTGCTCATCAAATGTGACATGTCTCGATATGATGATTTTATTTGAGGAGAGGTCAAGGCAACGATAGCCATGATGGTAAGCGGGATATCCTCCCAAAATGCACGGTGTTATACGGGGAGCTAGTTTATGTGGTGTATCTAGGTGTGGGTAACAAAGGCATCCGAAGATGCGGAGGCGTGAATAATCCGGTTCTTTATTAAACAACCTCCTACAAGGAATGTCATTATGGATGGCGGTAGATGGTAAAAGGTTAAGTAAATAAGCGGCCGCGTGAAGCGCCTCCACCTAAAATGTAGGAGGGATGTGTGCTTGAAATAGGAGAGTACAGATCATATTGTTAATGGTGCGGATCATGCGTTCTGATTTTCCATTTTGTTGTGATGTTTTGGGACAAGAAAAACGGATTTGAATTCCATTTTCAACAAACAGGGTAAGGAGATTGGTGTTGTCGAACTCACCATCATGGTCACATTGGAAAGCATTTAAATCACGCTTAAATTGATTTTGAACATACGAACGAAAATGTAAAAACTTTTAAAACACTTCGGATTTGTTACGTAAGGGATAAATCTATAAATAATGTGAGAAATGATCTAAAAACAACACATAATATTTGAAACCATTGGCACTAACAATAGGAGATGTCCAAATATCTGAATGAACAATTTTAAAGCATTGGGAAATGCTAGAATCTGAGCTAGAGAATGGAAGTCTTACATGCTTACCAAGTTGACAAGCATGGCAAATATGATGAGACTTCTCTTTATTACAAGAAATGTATTGCTAGAGGCAAGAGAACGTAGCACCTCCTCGCCGGGGTGACCGAGTCGTTGGTGCCACGTGGACAGGCTAATAGAAAGCATTGCACTAGGAATTGGTGAAGGTGTAGTCACAGGATAGAGATCGCCAAAGCTATCACATCTAAGGATAATATGGCGAGTGAAGAAATCCTTTACAGGGAAACCGAATTCATCAAATTCAATGGTGCATTTATTAACCCTAGTAAATTGACGCACATATATAAGATTTTTAATGATGTTTGGGTGACAAGGACATTGTGTAAATGCAAAGGACGTTGAAGAGTAGGTAAGATGCTATAACCCGTGTTGGTGACGGGTATGGATTTTTTGTCTCCAACACGAACAGATGGATATAAGCTTGTGTTAAAAATAGTACATAAATTACTTAAATCAGAATTGAGATGAGAAAAGGCACTTGGAAGCAACATTTCTTAAGTAGGAGCGGGGCCGAGCAAACATGGTTGTCTAGTTTGTTGAGGAGTTACATAAACATGCGGACTGACCTCCGCTTGGTGGACAGCAGGTACATCAAATTCTTGTTGGGCCAGGCCCAATCGGTTAAGCCATATGGGATGTTTAACAATTGTTTTTCGATGTTGATGCGTACATGGTATTTGGTTCCAAGTGATATTAGATATAGTAAAAGAGTTGCTCAAGGCATGCCCCATGGTACTAGATGATTTTCCACCGAAAGTGGTTCTAATTTTACCACAAGAATCATTATTTAATTTACTCCCAAAATTGCATGTACCCTTAAGGAAGTGAGTGCAAAATCATGGGATAGCTTGATTGTTTTGAGTCATGTTATTTTTCTTTTCTTGACAGTTGGATACGAGATGGGAGAATTATTATAGGGGTTTTGTTTTGTTTGTACGTATGTTTTAAGTGATGAGAAGGGTAGCAAAAATAGGATAGGGACGAATAAAGTGAAAGGGATTAGGAGAGGAGAAAATTTTGGGATCAATTTGGCTGTGATACTATATTTAATAATGAAATTCCTTGTCTTCTTATTAAACACATGATTAATATATAATTACATAGGAATATTCTATAAGCCATATAATATGGATTAGGCCCATAATTAACTAACAATGGGCTAACATGGACTAACTAAATATATCGCCTTAACAAAATGGAACTAATGAATTTTCGGTCACTTATTTGCGTCAACACATCTTTAAACAGTCTCAAAGTTTGCCTTCATCCAACTATAAATGGAACAATCTTCTACCATCAAAGGTAAACATCACCACATGGAGAATTTCAATTCAAACATTGCCAACTCGCATCAATTTGGATAAAAGAAACGTGGACTTAGATTCAGTAAGATGTCCTATTTGTGATGATGCTTTAGAAATGGGACATCACGTCTTGTTTCTTGCAATCTTGCTCTTAAGATTTGAAAGGATATTCTTAATTGGTGGAATATTAAAAACATTGTTGTCTCTACCCTTGACGATGCAATCAACCTTGATGAAAAAGTGACCATTAAAGCTTCACACATCAAGTTTTTCGATGCGGTGGTCCAAACTACCTTGTGGCTCCTTTGGAGGTATCGGAATGAATTTGTTTTCTCAGCTAAGAGACCCAAGATCGAACTCCTTTTAAACAATGTAAAGTTTTTTTCATTCAACTGGATTACGAGTAGGCATAAGAATATTTTCATTAATTGGATTGAGTGGTTCGCAAACCTTTGTAACGCTCTTCCAATCACTTTGTAATTGGTTCCTATCGCCAAGTTTCTTGCTTGGCTGCTTAATGCATTCTGCTGTTCAAAAAAAAATATACTTGCATATATGGTCATTCTCTTCGGTTGAAATTTTAAAACTATAATAATATTCAAAATTTAGTCTAAATTACATAGCAACTCTATATATAGATTTGTACGTAGTATATATTTTGAATGTGATACAGTCATTTTCATCTTATATTTAAATTAGTTGCTGATTTAAAATTTATTATAGGTGATACACACATTTCAAAACAAGACGTTATTAAAATGAACCATGCATTTTTTTTAATAGCAAGTCCCTGCTATTATTTGATGGGACGACATGAGTGCAAATCAGTATACAAGTCACAAAATTATTTTTTTTAACAGCAAATTTTTATTTAAAAATTAAACACTAGCGATAAGCTAAATATTACAAAGACCAAGTACAAACTAAAACAAAACACGGTATCTATTGTCACCGAGCATGCCTAAAACTTAATTCACCACCAAACTGATAAAAGACGCCTTTTTGAAAAACAACACCTTGACCCTTTCAGAAAACTAGATTTTAAAACTAAAATGGACCCTTTTAAACACCTTGTGATCAATCTGAGTCGGAATTGGATAATTCATCGTCGTCAAAATCCTCATCTTCTTCCATTGATTTGCCAATTGCAACCCATCGACACCACTTAAGTTACAAAATGATACAATTAATTCAAAACTCCAGTCTCCGGTTTGCCATTCATTGGGAATGACTGCTAGATATTGAAAGGTATATCATCAGTAGAGTGTACAGAATAATATCCAGGTGTAATGTCCCCATCAATTTGCATAATCTCTCTATCTTCTTTTTTATCCTCCACAATCGGTTGCCCTATCATTTTGCGGATATAATTTTGTAAATATGTTTTGGTTGTAGCATTTCTCTTACCAAAAATACTGCGACCATATGTGGTCCTCATCAAGTCTACGACAAGAGGAAACTGCAAGGCCACAAAAAAAGTAATTGTTAGGCCTGTCAATGCCCCGATTGGGATAAGAAGCGACCCGTTATTTTGTCCAAATACAATGAACAATGCAGCACCAAAAGCTATGATCATGGTTGTTGTTGAGATGAACAATGTGACCAAGCCAATTATCAACCTCGTAGGCAACTTGTAGAGAAAGTCTTGTTCAGCGAAACGCGCGGTGAGTATCGACAAGAACATCAACAATGACATAACAGCTGTGAATAATGATATAGCGTCTGATAGCGCAAATATCGTGAAGGCAGGGTTGTTAGTAAAAATGGGTACCCCTGTGTGTTCAGTGTTGCCTCCCGGAACTGTAATAGCCGCTGCAAACACAATGGTTGTGATTAGAGCAGCAGTAATGGTATATGACTCGGCAGTAGACTTCATCCATTTTTCACCGTCGGACACCAATGCTTTGTGTGTACTTGTAAATACCATTTGAGGTGTTTCTTGAGATGAGTTCTTTTCCGTTATGTTTAATGGACACACAAAGCTTTTAACTTCCTGTAAATATTACAATATATATGTTATTATTCTCGTGAAGAAAATGCATTTTGGAAGCATTTTAAGCATTTTTAAGTTTTAACAGAATTGTAACATTTGAGTCATCAGAGATTCCTACCTCATACCATTGTAGCTCATATTGTATTTGTAAAGCCGCCCCTGATATAGGATTCAGTTTTTCACTAGGTGCCATTCTTGCAGCCAAATGCAAGAGGTTATTCCTAGAGGCGTCTTTGATTGTTTTATAAACATTTTTGTGTTCGCTCATATGATATAGTAGGTTGTAAATCTTTTCTGAGCGATTTATCACAGCATATTGAATAACGTTGTGACCATCTACGCTTTTACTCCAAAATGCATCTGGAAAATGATACACAAGCACTTTAACAACTTCCAATGCATTTAGTCTTGTGGCCTCAAGAACCGGCTTTGTGTAATATTTCTTGTGATCGCTGGATTTTTTTATTTCTTCACATACACTCTTTAATACTTGGAAAGCTTCGTGACGCTTTTGAAGTCTTCTTTTAACGAATGGCAATACTGTAACATTAACAATTGGTGTATCTTCAAACTCGACAAGATAAAAAATTTGTGTACATGAAATTGGTTTGAGATGCCTTATAATAAATTGAAAAAGGTAATTTAAGAAACATGTAGTGATGCAGGTAGGTTTAAGGAAAAAAAAATCAAACCTGCGGCTCTTCTTTCCCAAAAACTGAGCTCGCATGGGTAGTTTTGAGCTATAGCCATCAACACAACATCACTATCCAACTTTCTGCACCACCACCAGATCAAATTCCTTGCCAAGTCTGCATATATTGTAAAGTTAGTCTATCTCAGTTTAGTAATTAAGATAAGTTAACAGATGACCACTTACAAAAATCTTTGTAAGAAATAGCAAGTTCTAGAAGCTTTTCAGTAAACAGAGTATCCCTGCGTATGGACGGTTTTTTTTTTATCAATTCCAACAAATCCCAATATACTTTGGAATGCATATTGGAAAGAGCTACGACAAGTGGTGTTTGACCCTCATTGTCCGTTTTGTACAACATGTCAGGGTATTTGTCCATCAAGATTTCAGCAGCTTCTATGTTGCCAACAGTAGCAGCAATATGAAGCAATGTACTTCCGTCTGAATTTATTAAACCTGTTGGTGATATGTTTTTTGGTGTCTTTTCCAACATTTCCTTAAAGAATTCTGGATCCATGGAAGTACCCACTGCTACATGGAGTGCTGTGTTACCATTATTGAAGATTTTGTCTGTGACAGTAACAACTCCTGTAGACAAAACCTTATTCACGCCAGACCTAGATCGTTTTACAGTATTCTCATAGAGCTCTTGATAAGCAATTTCTTTTCTTTTTATCTTTGGTCTCTCTTCTATTCCTGAAAACAAATCATCATCCACCAAATCCAACTTTCGCTTTACAATACACCCATAGAGCTTTTTGTAAGCCTCTGTGTCTTCTTCGTTTGACTTGTCTTCTGACTTGGCATTTTCTTCGGTTATTTCACCTGCGAATTATAATTCTCTTCCTTCTTAGTGTTATATATATATATATTCCTGTTCCAGTGAGAAGGTTTTTATTTTGAGAAGATTGAGAAATCTTCGTTTGAGCAAACTGATTCATATTTTTTGATCTGATTCACAAGTAAACATCATATAGTGAATCCTATCTATAAATCACAAATTTGATTCACAAATCATTGTTAAAATCGAGTTACGGTAAAGATTCATTAAAACTGTACAGATGATTCAGTATTGTAGTTTTATCGCAAAATCGAGAGATTTTTAACCTTGATTCAATTTTTTTTTACACATTTTGAATTAAAATTGCATTAAAATGAGTTCTATGCTTGAAAAACTTGAATCAAAGTTAAACATCTATCGTTTTTGAAAACCTTCTCAATCTTCTCAAAATAAAAACATTCTTAATGGAACCAAAGCATATATATATATATATATATATATATATATATAGTG
>BQNB010091390.1:0-12455 GCA_026074375.1 Tanacetum coccineum
TTTGATCCTTTATTTGCTTCCGCTATTCTATGCTTTGATGTTATGGTTTAATATAATTGTTATGAAAGTATAAAACCAACATCTCCACAATCTCACTTTCTGGAATTTGTTTTAGTTGATCTAACGTACTCATCCACTCTTTCTCATCTTTGTCATATAGAAAAGAACCTAAAACTTTAAGTGCTAATGGGAGCCCATCAGCATAAGAAACAACACGTAATGAAAGTTCCCAATAATCTTTCAGAGGCTTCTTGTCATTATATGCATGTTTTCTAAAGAGCTGGTTACTCTCGTCCTGTGATAATAACCTGACATGAGAGACATAGTCTACCTTTTGAAGCAGATGTTCATTTCTAGTTGTGATTATGATGCGGCTCCCATCACCAAACCATTTATGTGATCCAACTAATGCCTCCAGTTGTTTACGGTCATCGACATCATCAAGAAGAATTAAGACATTACTACGACACAGTGGCTACATGGCCCCTAGCTCAGAAGGCGTAGCAAGCCCACACAACCAGGTTGGGTCCAGCCCAGAAGCAATGACAACCCTTCCCTTTTGTTTTTTTATAAATAGGAATATAAATCAAGTGCAGGTATACACTGTGTAAGAAATTAATGGCATGTGCAACTCAAGTTGCACTACCTAAAGTAGTTGGACTTGCATTTTAGTGGCGACGCATTTAGTAAACAACAACAAACTAACATATATTACCAGAAAACATTACCATTTAATTTTCTATAAATACTCTACCAATAATTTCATGATACAACTACTTCCAACAAACTAACATATATTACCAGAAAACATTACCATTGAATTTTCTATAAATACTCTACCAATAATTTCATGATACAACTACTTCCTATTACTTGTATATTTCAACGAGCATGCTAGTGAGACGAGATTACACATATTTTGTGCAACTCCACAAACAAACACATTAAACGTAACATAGATCAGATTCAGTTCAAGAAGCAAACAAAAAAAGGTTTGTTGTCTGTCAAACAACCATGTAGCCATGCAAAGACCCATTAGATGGGCTGACAACGATCCTCTACTGAACCATGGCCAAGACCATAAGGCTCGGTTAATTACGCTCTGGCTACATGGTCTCGATGCATCAACCAGACATGGGTTACTGTCTCTTGAGGAATCAAGAATACAAAGGTACGAGCCTATAGAAAAAATCATGTTCAAGTAAGGTCGTGATGGTTGCTTTGTCCACCCCCTTTTTAAACACCATTTCATTTTCATTTTTGGCCGATGTGGGATGACACTAATTGCTTCTTTTATTTGAGAAACGCACCATTTATTTACATCATGGCAGACATTGTGATACCATTTGAGTTTATGAACTAATTATTTGAGTTCCGTCAAGAATGATTTTACACCTCAAAAAATATCTAGAATGAATAAAACCATGACACCTAATTTTGGTTTTTCAATGATAAAGTTTTGATCAAATTTACAATTTCTATCATACATAAGTGTTAAATCGTTCGTGTAATCCCTTTAAGATAAAAACAATTTGTACGAGTAAAACCATAAATTCCTATATACACAAGGACCATCTTTACAATTTAGTCTAAATTATTTGATTTAAATAAAAAAAATTGATTCCGTTTTGCTCTCTTTTATACAATATCCATAAGTCTTTTCAGATTACTTCATGTTCAAGCTTTAGATCCTTTGATTTGATTCCGTTTATCTAGTAATTGTTGCAAATAAAAATACTCTCCATAGAGACTTAAGGTTTAGAGCCAACTAGCTAGTTATATATAAATGGATTCAGGTTATAACAATAAGCGGTCTGGTACTGCTACAATAGAGACTTAAGGTTTAGAGCCAACTAGCTAGTTATATCATAGTAAAGAACAATAGACTCCACAATCATTTGACACGTGTCAAAAGGAATTTCATGTGACTCATGTGGAATTTTTGTAGACCATAATTTTTTTTGCGAATGATATGATGTTTTGTTTTATATGAAAAGTGGGTCCCATGGTTGACTTAGTTTTTTATGCGACTATGGTAAAATTCTTATAGAATAACGGCTGTAATCTTTTTTCTTCTATAGAGTAAAAATAATTTAAGTTTTTTTCTTTTTTCTTTTTTATAATAAGAAAATGGTTTTTTTATTTTATGTTATCAAAAGCTTAACCACACCTTAACTCAAGTTAACCCACCTAAGATAGTTTTAATTAAGTTAACATACACTGTTCATCTTCTTGAAAAAACACAGATCAAAATATACTGTATATTTCAACAAAAATATACTCGATAATAAAATACACACTGGATATTGGTTTTTTTGTTTTGGGTTATCAGCTTGTGTTCCGGTCATGTCTTTGTTGAAGATGTTATTATACCCATTGAACAATCCAATGCGATTACCCCCATTGAAGAATCGAATGCGAGTAGCCACATCTTAACCAATCTGACTGACCCCACCGAGGATGCGCTTAAGGTCAGTTATCTAAACAGTTTTCCGCATGTATTTTTTGCTAATTATATTGCTAATAGATGCATGCTCTGTTTCGCTATTGATCTATTGTTTATTTTGGTTTCATGGTTTTTGTTAACTGTTTAGTGTTATCTTGTTATGCAATGGGGTGTTTTCTCGAGAAAATGTTCATGTAATAGAAGGGAAGACAAATGGACTTTTTTTGAAGAAAAATGGGAGTTTCTTTTAAGAAAAAAGGAATGTTTTGGATATAAAATGTATGCATTGAAACACGGTGACATAGCAGCATCTGTGAACACAAAGGTCGCTGCTAATCTGTTATGTCCCCTGTTTTTGACATTGTTAGGCTTTGAGCCGAGTCTACTACTCCCACGCACACCAAGTTGGGTTATCCATGGTGTTTTTAGAGTTTCATTGAGGTATTTATTTGAAATGGTAACTGGACATGGAGAAATTGAGGGTATTTATAGTAGATGATATTGTAGGTAGGTAAGTATTTATTCAACTACATATATGTAATAAATGTCCCTCTTGTTATTGTACAAATTAATTCAGGTAAAATTAAATTTCATATTGTATATTTGTTAATGCAGGTCTATGATGCCAAAGTAACAATTAGGTCCTCACTGAATTGGCTTCACATTTTTAGAGATCGTTTAAAAATTAACAAAAAAAGACTTCAGTTGTTTAACAAAACTGTATTCTCAAAATGGATAAATATTAAATCTGTAGATCATGATAACCATCTCTTGAATCACATTCTTCAACATCAGCGGGAGGTTGACTTCAAGAGTAAAGAAGACACTCTGAAGTTTTGATATTGGTGGTCATACTTTAGGGCTAGGAAGGATTGAGTTTAGCTTGCTTACTGGTTTCTCTATCGGCAAAGTTATTTTTCCAAAAGTAAAGGCCGGCGACATTCCTCCTTTAGTTCGACGCCTGTTTCCAGAAAAAGTGCCCGGAAAGTACAAAAGACCGAAAGGTGTATCATATAACGTCAAAGGCCTTGAACTACTAGACTTCGTTAAGGATGATGAGAAGTGGAAAAATATCAGTGATGTGGACGCCGTTCGTGTTTGTTTGTTGCTAATGGCAGAACACGTTTTTATGGGCCGAGAGACAAATCATGTTATGGGCAAGCCAATTATGATGTTAGCTGAAAATCTTACAGCATGGGACAACTTTCCTTGGGGTGAATACTTTTGGACAGAATTTTATGGACGAACGGTCAATTTGGTTCCAAAAAATAGAAAGAAATACTCGCAGCAACTCAAAACTGACCCGCTTAGCAAAGCATCATACTCCATAAATGGATTTGCTTGGGTCCTTAAGGCAAGTATTTTA
This sequence comes from Tanacetum coccineum, assembly GCA_026074375.1. Classification (NCBI taxonomy): domain Eukaryota; kingdom Viridiplantae; phylum Streptophyta; class Magnoliopsida; order Asterales; family Asteraceae; genus Tanacetum; species Tanacetum coccineum. Next base: position 3,813 of record BQNB010091390.1, read on the forward strand.
TGTTTATACTTATATATATTTGCTAATAACGATACTTTATTTTCATAATAAAGTTGCTTGGCTAACTGAAGTTATTTATAGGTTTGGATCTTGGAAACGTTTCCGAATAGTCAACGTTGGTGGTTTAAAGACGACAATGTGTTTCTAAGATGTCTTGCATGGGGTGACACTAATAATAGGTTTGAAAAACAAAACTACGGAGAACTACTTGGGGAGGTAAAAACAACTAAGCCACCATAATGAAATTAAACATGAACACATCCTTTTACGTCCTTGTATGAACACATCCCCTGCTTTTATTAGTTAGGGTTCAAGTCCAAAGGTTAGACTGAGTGCAACTCCAGATGAGACTAATCAAGAATGGTGGAAAAGACTTCATGAGTATTTGGATGAATCTTTGTCAGCTTATGAAAACATTGAGAACTCGGAAAATGAACGAGGGGAATATGCAGATTTGGGTAAAGGAGTTTCTTCAGGTGCTGATGCAGGGGAATCGAGTGGAGAAGAAACTGTCAAAGAAGACAAATATAGCAAGAGAGAGTTAGAACTTGAAAGATTGTTTCGTTGGGTAGAAAGTAGATTACATACAGTAGAGATGGAGTCTACAAAATTAAAGGAGGAATTGGCTTATTTGCGAAAGGAAAATGATGCTCCTCATGAGAAGGTGTGTCAAAATTTATAAAATTGAGTATCATTTAAATTGGTATATAAGTATTTAATAACCGCACTTGTTATAGGCGTTAAATGTTCCACTGGTCAATCAAGAACTTTCATACGCAGCTGATGATCTTCATATTATGGCTTTGGATGAGGATGCAAAGGTGTGTACAGACGAGCCGAAACCATCAACCACATTACATTCTTTTATACCAACTGATGGTGTTCAATTTATGGCTTTGGATGAGGATGCAAAGGTGTGTATATACGAGGAGCCAAAACCATCAACCACATTACATTCTGATATACCAGCTGATGATGTTCATTCTATCCCTTTTGATGATGATGCAAAGGTGTGTATAGGCGAGCAGCCGAAACCATCAACTGCATTACATTCTTTTATACCGCATTATGTTTTTGTATTAGTATTTAATTAGTGCCTTCCATATTTTTTACCACAATTCTCAACACTCCAAAGGATACGGGAGCTGAGTACATGAATGAAGAACAATAGATCCCAAAACAAGGAGCCTCTTTCGAAGCAACCGTATGTTCCTTTTCGTATGCATACACGTTCCAGGGATTACCAACCTCTAGATAAGCAACCTGAGGATAAACTGGTACAGGTCAATGCCAAGGTTGATTCTTTGCTCGTTTCTCGGGTAAAAATTTCATTTAATGCGATAGATTAATGTTTAGAAAGATAGTTTAAAACTGCTTGTTCGAGTATATAACACTTTCATCAGTAGTGATTTGATAAAATAAATTGGTTTATGGATATTGAATGAGATTGTCTAATTACATTGCATTTATTGATTTACTTGGTACGCGGGATACTGTGATCAGCGTATGTTTTAAATTTTATTTTAAACAATTTAACGTATGTACACCTATTCAGGATACGGTAGTTGTAGATGAGACTACGGACAAGCAGGTGGTGGATGCAAAAACAATCAAAATGATAAGTTCCCAAACACACCCTAAATACAAGCAGGTGGTGGATGCAAAAATAATCAAAATGATATGGTAGTTGTAGATTCTGAAAAGACCGGCTGGGGCGCCTAAGTCTAAACTGGTTGTCCCTATGGAGATAGTGGAATTTCTCTGAAGCGATGGGAATCAAAAGTTTAGCTTTCCTTGGGTTGAAAAGAATTTTGAAGTTGATAAACAGTTTTGGAGTCGTTTGTTGGGCTTACATCCACATCGTAACGGTTGGCTTATGGATTGGGTATGTAATTACTCAAATAATTTACTTTAAAATATATTCTCAAGTTTGTTTGTAAAAAGTGTCTTAATTACTTTGTTTTTTATATCAACACTTGGACTTATGGATTCGCTACATATGGAGAACTAGGCCAGACAGTGCCAATTGGGCTATGTGAAGAGAAATTTTTTGCCCACATATCCTAGGAAAAGGGCTGCCGTCTTCCTATAACGTCACCGACGCTCTCTTCCCAAAGGGCTGGTGGGATGTAGAAAAGGTTTGTATTCGTTTGATTCAAAGTTAGGAGTATTTTAGAAGCAAATTTATTTTCCTTTGTGTTATCAGCTTCATTAAATATATCTTGCTGACTTGGTGTGATCGGACTGAGTATTTTAGATCAAAACGGATATATTTTCGTTCATAGAGGACAGAGATATGTCGTTGGTTTGTACACGACCAAGATATGTCTCTAGACTCTAGTACTTGAGATAATCTTGTTAACTGTGGACCGAGATATTCTCGTTCATAGAGGACCGAGATATGTAGTTGGTTAATACACGACCGAGATATCTCTAGACTTTAGTATTTGAGATAATCTTAGTTCACAAAGATCCGGGATACTGTGGGTCTAAACCACCAAGGTAATATATTACCTATTACATGTGTGTTAAAGAAGTGTGGAATGAGTACCATTTGAGGAAATATTTGCGTTGATTGTAGGTTTATTTTTCTTCTAAATGAACCCAACATACATTGGAGTCTAGCGGAGCTTCACATCAGTTTTTGGCGTCATTACCTTTTATGATAGCCTTGGACCAGGTAAGGAGCCGAAAAAGCGTGACTGGTGGGTGAACTTGAGGAAATGTCTGAGTCTTAAGATTCCAACATTGGTGACATTACACGGTGTGTTTCAAAAAAAGGACATAGATCCAAAGCATTATACAATCACTTTTAAGCAGGCCCAAAATGCACCGAGACAGGGCCTTATTTATGCCGATTGTGGTGTGTGGGTTTGCATTCTTTTATACCGACTTTCTTGCAATATATCAGTGGAGGTCTGTGATCCTGTTCACACAGCCTTGGCTTATCGAGAACAGCTGACGGATTTTTTTAGAAGCACAAGCATGCGTATAATTGATGGAAGGAGCAGACAGGTTAGATTTCATCTTTTGCAAGCAGTGTGTATTTATGAACAGTGTTTTGTTTGGTACTGTTGAACTAATGTAACCGTTGTTTAGTTCTTAAGTGAACTATTGTAAGTTGTAACCGTAGTTTAGTTCTCATGTGAACCATAGCGTTCAGTCCTGACAGAGGACAGTTTCTATAAATGACCGATGGTTACCTTATCGATAAGGAAACTGTCCTTCATTTAAGGAAACCATATTAGATTTCCGAGACTCTTTTGAAGCTATTATAAAAATTTAGATGGATCTTGATGGTTTATGTGGCTTGATTGTTTATGTGTTTTAATTATATTGAATAGTGTAGCTAGGGGTGAACATCGGTTCTTCAAAACACTATAATAGTGCAAGGTTAGTGTTAAGGAGATTTTCTTTACTTTTGCACTATTTTAGGGGAAAATAGAACATAAAAGTACATAAAAACTCTTCCAATATTGACACTAAACACTTCACTATCTTAGTGCTATGAATAGTAATGGAAAAAAATACTAAATATAGTGCAACACTATTCATGACACTAAAACTACAAATATTACACTATATGATCATTTTGGCTACACTATATATAGAAGTGTAATATGATGAACTTTTAGATATATAATTAAAGGATCATTTTACTAAAAGTAAAATATATCATTGAGAAAAGTTCTATGCAGAACACTATCTAATTAAAGAATAATCCACTTCATCTTAACCATCCATTTTATTTCCATATAATGGTTTAGATTAATTCCTATTTTAATTTAATTAAAAAAACCCACTTTCATCCTATTTTTTTAAATTAAATATTTCACAAACCGTTAATCGTTACGCAAAACGAAACATACCATCGCGACGAGAATTAAATCATCTTTCTACAGAGGGGCACTTGTATATACTTTCGACAAACCTTTTTTTGATTATATTTTTCAGTCACGTCTAAAAAAATCACATGTGATTTTACGAAATCACATTTGATTGTGATACAAATCACATGTGATTTTTTCAGACGTGACTGAAAAAAAATTTGGAAAAAAAGTTCATCGAAAGTATATAGAAGTACCCCCTATAGAAAGATAAAAAAATACTCGTCGCGATGGTGTATTTTTTTTGTTTGACATAAATTTAATTATACTATCGCGAAGAGAATTAAATTATCTTTCTATAGACGGGCACTTATATATACTTTCGATGAACTTTTTTTTAAATTTCCGCCCAGAAAAAATCACACATGATTCGAAAAATCACATGTGATTTCTTACATTAAAAATCACACATAAATTTGTAAATTCACATGCGATTTATGAATTTATGAAATCACACGTGATTTATTACTTTAAAAATCATAAGTGAATTTGTGAAATCACATGTTAGCACGTGATTTATAAAAACAACAAATCACAAGTGATTTTACAAATCACGTGTAATTTTTTTTTTGCGGATTTACCGTTTGCAAGATATTTTATTTTTAAAAAAGAGGTGGAAAGTGGAGTTTTTTAATTGTTTTTTTATTTGATGAAAAATTGATAGCTATGATGTGTTCTTTTGTTCTTTGTGATGATATTGTTCTATCATGATCTCATCTCATATATCATTATCAAATCTATCAGTTTATACTAAAATAATTCCGACATTGATACGCTATATTTTAGTTATATAAAATGAACTGATATGACTACTCTTTATACGTTTTTTATAACTAATCAGTTTCTTCGACAAATACATCATTTTTGTAAACGCAAATAAATGTTAACATATCTTCGAACAATATTTTTACAAAAATCATTAAAACACATAATGTGTATTGTCTCTATATTAGTAAAACAAAAATAATTTAAAACACATTGGAAAGATTTAGTGCAAGATTTAATGCAATACATTGGAGTGGAATATTTTTAGTGCAAGCATATTCTGGTAATTTACAAAACTTTAGTGTGCACATTAGAGACAAATCTTTAACACACTTGCATTAAAAATAAGTTACTCCAATGTGTTGCACTAAATATTACACAATAATTTATTTTACTAATTTAGCCAAAGCATTTATATCTGAGCCATGTTAAAATCACAAAATACAAATGTATTGATAACAGAAAATACATATATTAAATTTCCAAAAGTTAACAAAACATAGGAAAGACCATTTTTTGAAACTTGATTCTATTTTATTGTACTTTTGACATTCTCTTAGTGAAAAAAGGTACATTAGAGATGACACTAATTGTACTTTTTTCACTATTATCTTCTCCAATGTTGACACAATGTGAGCACTAAGTGTACTTTTTGCACTAAAATAGTGTTAAATGTATGAAAATTGCTCTTCAATGTAGGAACTAAACATGACACTATTTTTGTGCAATGAATACTATACAAGCAAAAATCACTAAATTTAGTGCATTAAAGCATCTCCAATGTTTGCACTAAAGTTTTGCACTACATAAGTGCAATACCAGAATTTTTTTTAGAATATGCTTACACTAAAAAAAATTGGCTCCAATGTGTTAACACTAAATTTTGCACTATAATTTTATTTCAAAACTTAGACTTCATATGTTTGACGATTTTACCGAGTTTGCAATGATTACTTTATTTTCTAAAAAGAGGTGGAGAAGTCGGAGTTTTTTAATTGTTATATTTTTTTATTTGATGGAAAAATTGATAGCTATGATGGGTTTCTTTGTTCTTTGTGATGATAATAGGTTCTATCATGATACTCACCTCATATATCAATATAAACTCTAGTCAGGTTTTTATACTAAAATAAGTTTCCGACATTGATACGCTATATTGTTTTGTTCTATAAATGAACTGATATGATACTCTTTATTACGTGTTTTTATAACTAATAAGTTTCTTCGAACAAATACATTCATTGTTTTGTGAAAAAAGCGCAATTAAATGTTACCTATCTTCGAACAATTATTTTTACAAAGATCATTAAAACACAAACAGGCGTATTGTCTCATATTTAGTAAAACAAAATAATTTAAACACATTGGAAAGATTTAGTGCAATAATTGGATTGGAATATTTTTAGTGCAAGATGACTTCTAGTATTTATCAAAAACTTTAGTGTGCACATTAGAGACAAATCTTTAACACACTTGCATTAAAAATAAGTTACTCCAATGTGTTGCACTAAATATTACACAATAATTTATTTTACTAATTTAGCCAAAGCATTTATATCTGAGCCATGTTAAAATCACAAAATACAAATGTATTGATAACAGAAAATACATATATTAAATTTCGCAAAAAGTTGGCATAAGAAAATTTTAGCCATGAGTCAACAAAACATTTGGAAAGACCATTTTTTGAAATTTGATTCTTTTTATGTACTTTTTGAACTTCTCTTAGTGAAAAAAGGTACATTAGAGATGACACTAATTGTACTTTTTTCACTATTATCTTCTCCAATGTTGACACAATGTGAGCACTAAGTGTACTTTTTGCACTAAAATAGTGTTAAATGTATGAAAATTGCTCTTCAATGTAGGAACTAAACATGACACTATTTTTGTGCAATGAATACTATACAGCAAAAAATCACAAATTTAGTGCATTAAAGCATCTCAATGTTTGCACTAAAGTTTTTGCACTACATAAAGGCAATACACGAATTTTTTTTTTAGAATATGCTCACACTAAAAAAAATTGGCTCAAGTGTTAACACTAAAATTTTGCACTATAAGTTTATTTCAAACTTAGGGACTTCTTTAAATATATATATATATATCATATATATACTATTTATATATATTTATTATCTATAGTGCGGGGTCGGGTAGTCGGATGGTCTAAAATTTTATTCGAGTTATTCGAGTCAACCCGATACAAAATAGGGTGGGCTATTCGGGGTTTAAACTTTTTTGGCTACCTGGGTTCTCTCGGTTGGGTCGATCCGATTGACCCGAATAAAAAAATTTATTTCTTTTAATATAAATTTTATATACCTTCTATTTTTATATAAGATGCAAAAAAAATAATAAATTTTATATATTTTCCTTTAATATAAATTTTATATATTTTCTATTTATGTATTTTTTATAATATAAATTTTATATATTTTATATTTATATATAAGGGTCCAAAAAATAAGCATATTCGGGTCGGGTTAGTCGGGTCCAACAAAAATAAGCATATTCGGGGTCAACACATGACAGGGATGCAAATATAAAATTAAAGCAAGATGATAAGGGCTAAAAGTGAAACATTTAATATTTAATGCAATGAATAGTTCTCCCTCCGTCCCAAAATTATTGTCCCCTATTGACTTTTTCGGTCTTTTTCTTCGAACTTTGACCTTAAATATTTTGGTTTGTGTTATGTTATACTTAATGCAAAATATATAAATTGATTGGTTTTTGATTGTATTTTCATTATTATAATTTTCATCAAATATTATATAACACAAACAAAAATATTTAAAGTCAAAGTTGGAAGAAAAATACTTAAAAAGTCAATAGGGGACAATAAATTTGGGACGGATGGAGTATTGCACTAAATTTAGTGCTTTTTTGGGCAATACTATTCATTGCACTAAAATAGTGCCAAGAGATAGTGCTTACATTGGAGTGATTTATATGTACTTTTTGCACTATCTTAGTTGCAAAAAGTACATATAGTGCATACATTGGAGATGTCCTAATATTCATTGCACTAAACGCTATTCATTTATTTAATTAGTCATTAGTTTTATTAATCCTTAGATATTTCATGTAAAAATAAAATCTAATATATGTAAATAACATATCTATACGTTTCACATCAAAACGATCAAAATGAACTCAATATTGCATATCTCGGCTAACTTAAAACTTTTACTTATTGCATTCTTGTGTAATTTTATTGATTTAAACTACATTTAGTGCAAGATTTAGTGCGACACATTGGAGTAAAATCTTTTAAATGCAAGCATGTTATATAAATATGCCTTTTTAGTGCTATAATGATGCAAATTTTTAGTGCTTAAATTGGAGATGCTCTAAACAAGCACACTAGTGCAATGAATAGTAATGTTCAAAATGCACCAAATATAGTGTTTTACTATTCATCACACTTAAAAGTACAAAGTTTTAATTTTTAGATTTAATATTATTAATTATATTAAACAACAATTTATCTCTACATTTTAAAATATTATTTTCTCACTCATACACTTATACAACCAATACATACAACCAATCGCAACCTTTTTTACCATTTATCAACAACACAACCTAATATATACAGTAGTATTATTTCTTTTAATACAGTATTTAATTTAATTACTTAAAATTTCATATAAAATTATTTATTAAATAAAGTATTTACTTTATAAATATATTTATATTTATAAAGTGGCATTTTATAAAAAATAAAGAACGAACACGAACAAGACCATTAATGCCTATTTATTATTATGTTCTAATTTAATATGACATATTTATTTTTAAGTTCTTGCAACCTATTGGATCAAGGCCATGAATAAACATGGTCTTATAGTCACTATCTAGAGTAAAAAAGCACTTGAAGTTTGTTGATATTCTTTTTTCTTGATGGTTTTTTACGACATGTGCATTGATAAAGCTTAACATAAACGTTCTATAACAACCCAAGAATTTTCATCAAATACAAAAC
>BQNB010091390.1:13563-26887 GCA_026074375.1 Tanacetum coccineum
GTCGATGAAATAGTCGCGAGACATGGAGTTCCTATGTCGATTATTTCAGATAGAGATGGACGGTTTACATCGCGATGCTGGCAGACTGTACAACAGGCTTTAGGGACGAGGTTGGATATGAGTACGGCTTATTATGCCCAAACGGATGGTTAAAGTGAGCATACGATTCAGACGTTGGAAAGTATGTTAAGGGCATGCGTGATTGAATTTGGTGGGAATTGGGATACTCATTCACCATTGGCTAAATTTTCATACAACAATAGCTATCATTCGAGCATAAGATGTACTCCGTTTGAAGCATTGTATGGAAGGAAGTGTAAGTCGCCTGTTTTATGGACTGAGATTGAAGAAAGTAGTTTGATTGGACTGGAATTGGTTCAAGAAACGACTGATAAAGTTGTGTTGATAAAAGAGAAGCTCAAAGCGGCAAGAGATCGTCAAAAGAGCTATGCTGATAATAGACGCAAACCGTTAGAGTTTGAGGTAGGAGATCGGGTTATGCTAAAAGTTTCGCCTTAGAAAGGTGTAATTCGCTTTGGGAAAAAGGGTAAGTTAGCACCAAGGTATGTAGGGCTATTTGAAATTCTTGAAAGAGTCGGTCCTGTAGCTTATCGGTTGAGATTGCCTGAAGAGTTGAGTGGAGTACATGACACGTTTCATGTGTCAAACCTAAAGAAATGTTTGGCGGATGCTAGATTACATGTGCCATTAGATGAGATAAGGGTTGACAAAACTATTTGTTTTATTGATGAACCTGTAGAGATAATGGGCCGTAAAGTTAAGTGGTTAAAACGTAGTAGGATATCGCTTGTAAAAGTTCGATGGAATTCTAAGTGTGGACCTGAGTTTACTTGGGAACGCGAAGATTATATGAAGTCTAAGTATCCTTAGTTGTTTGTTGAGCGAGCTGATAAATCGGCTAGATTAAATCTCTAGACGAGATTTCCTAAAGGAGGGGATACTGTGACAACCATGACTTGAGCAGGTTAGTCAAACCGTTAGTGTTGACTAGTGAACCTGTTGTAATATATGGTGTATGTGATTATATGTGTTTATATGCGTTTATGTGGGAAATTAGTAGTCAATCTATTGAGTGTGATCATCTCAATGAGATCGGAATGGTGCTGAGATTGGTAGAATTCATTTCATTCACTTTTGGTGTCAAGGAAATGATTTTGGTGATTTAGGCGGTTTCGTGTTAATTGTGTAAGTAATTATTACGTATACGTATTTATGTGTTAGTAAAATTAGGTATGAATAGGCTTTAGTGGTTAGAATAAGAAAGAAATGAAATTTCTATTTTTAGAAAGTTAGGTTTAATGAAAATGAAAAGTTAGTCATTTTAAAAGTCTAGTAAATTGCGTTTACATAAAAAAGTATACTCAAATAAGCTTAGGTTTTTATAAAAACTTAAGGTAATGTTAGTAAATAATTAATTAATAAAAAAAAGAAGGGGATAGGAGTTCGGCCGGTTAAGGGATAAGGGAGGAAAAAGGAAACAAATTTGACTTAAACATGGACTCTAATCCTATAAATACTAAACATTAATATCCCTAAAACACTTTTCTACCTCCTCCCTACTTGTTCCTGCCGAAACACAAGAAGAAAAAAATAATTATTTTTTAAAGCTAGGTGGTTGTGTTCAAGATTTGAAGATTTAAGGTATATACTATAATCCTTTGAAGTTAATTATCATTAGAAACATGTAATAATTATTATGATGGGATTAGGGTTTTATAAAATCTGTAAATTAGTAATGTTTAATAATATTGCAATGATTAGGGTTTAATTAGGATCTTATGGGTGTATTCATTAGGGTTTAGATCGCGTTAGAACTTGATTTAGATTAGGGCAGAATTTAGGGCTGTGTTGTTCGGCTGTTATCTCGATGATGGTTATAGCTTTTGTCAAGTTTCTAGTGTCTATAATGTAGCGAACATCCAGCCTCGAAAGTTTTTAAGGTCAGAAAGTCATTCAATTGTTGGTTACGAGAAAAGTTGTCAAAGCAGTAATTCGGGTCAGATTTAGGTCAGATTACGAGGTGTAAAACCCCCACTTAAAATTGGAATTAGGATTATCCAACCTACAGGAGTTTAGTTCTATGTGTGTATTAAAAATACCCCAAAGGAGAGCTTTTGATTTTGAGTATAAGTATGGTTTTTAGGTCCAAACTTTTTAGTGTGCGATTAGTTCTGAAACTGAGTAGTTAAAAGTTTGATTTTATTTGAGGCATTTAAGAGTGGAAATAAATTAGTGTAAAAATCTTGGGGATAGTAAACACATGATATTGAACCTGTGATTTTAAGTAAAATTTATAAAGGTCAGTAGGTGTGGTCTAGAAAATGGTAAAGTGACTAAAATTCTGCATTTTTGGGTAAATTGTAGAACTTTGAAAAAGTGTGTAAACGAATTGGTTAATGACGGGCATGGTGTCGGGGTGAACCATGAGGGTAATTAAACACCTTAGACATCCATCATATGATTGTTACATGTGCTTAAGCTTTTGGCTTAGTAGCGTGTAACACGTGTTATTTTGTTGTTTAGCTGTGTGCGAGGATTTTGGGAATTGCTTTAGCATCAGGTGAGTTTCATAGCCCCTTTTTCATATGTTTTCTTGGGGTGAAAATGATGCTATGAGTTTAAATGTTTTAGTTACTGTGATAATGTGTTTTAAATGAGGCATGGACTATACGTGACTATTGTATGTTATGTGCTACTTGCTATTGTGATATGGATCATGGGACACGTTCTGTTCCCTTGTTTGTTGTGCTTGAGCGTGACCATCTCAAGACATTGATGGATTGTTAGTAGTGAGCGTAATCGTCTCATTGCTGTAGATTGTTGATAGTGAGCGTGATCATCTCATTGTTGTGGATCGTGGGACACGTTCCGTTCCCTTGTTTGTGATGTTGAGCGTGACCGTCTCAACATGGTTTGGTGTGTTTGCATGTTAGCTTGTATGATAGTTCGTTTAATGTCCTGCTATGCTATGTTTTATTTATCACAGTAATTGGTTTTAAAGGATTGTTATGTGTGTCTTAAACCTATGACTCTCACCAACTTTATGTTGACGTTTAAGCATCATTTTCAGGTGAGCACCATGGGAATAAGATAGAGAGAAGTGGCTAGAAAGAGACCATAGGATGTTATGGAGTTTATTGCTTTATTGTCTTGAATTTTGCATTGTTTGGATTATGGATAATTGTTGCATGTCTTTATGTTGGCGAGAACTTTCGTTTCATCAATAAAGACGCCTTTTGGATTTGGATTAGTTTTATGGGTATTGTTATGACACTTTGTGTCTATACTTTGCTTATTTATTGCATGTAGAATTCTCTTTATAGACGCCATTGTGTTGTGATGATATCCATGATGTTACGCCTCGCGTTTCCGCCTTGGCGGGGTGTGACAGATTGGTATCAGAGCCTTTGGTTATAGAGAAGTAGGTGGTTGAGCCTAGACTATAACCTAGGGGTCCTTCATGTAGATGCATTTAGGGCTTAAGTGTTTAATGCTATAACTGCTATGCTTCCCTTGCTTATCTGATTCCAGAAAAGTCTTTTTTCGAACCAATGCACAACTTAACTTAACTCGATTTGCATCAAAAAGTAGTAAACTCTAACTTTTTCTTAAATAAGCAAAAATAAAAATAAGCTAAAATCACCAATAAGCCAAACTGAAAAGTGGGCTTTTGGAAATAAGCTCACTAATGAGTCCTTATTAAGCCCACCTATTCACTTTTATAAATAAGCCACTGAAATAAGCACAATAAGCACAAATGACTACACTACTATTTTTTGGATTTTAATGAAAATAAGCACTTTTAGACCTAAAATAAGCTACTGAAATAAGCTCAAAACTTTAAACAAACCTCAAACAGATTTAGTTCACCCTCCAATGAGCTTATGCTCAAAAAATCATAACCTAAAACCTAATCTAACTATCCTAAAAGTGAGATCAAAAATTGGTGAACTACCGGTACTAACTTGGAGTTAGTACCGCTAGCTTTAAAAGTTAGTACCGCTAGTTCTAAGTTAGTACCGCTAGTTCTAAAAACCTCTTAAAGTTTTCAAAAGTCATTTTATTTCAAGCTGATTGGATCCTAATTTGTTAAAACAGATTATCAAATGACAAAATAAAGAACTTATAAGCAGATTTCACTTAAGAATAAGCACTTGAATAAGCCAAATCATTCTAACAGTATTAACTTATATCTAACAGTTTTATCAAATGAACTAACAGTACTAACTAAGAAAGTGATACAAACTATTTTTGAACTGAAATCTAAGCAAGATAAGCACTAAACAACATAATAAAGCATAAATAAGCAAATATAAATAACAAATAAGCTCTATAAGCAGTTCTACAATAAGTAAGAAAATCGAGAAAAAGAGAGACTTACAACACCCTTGCTTAAACAGGGCTGCTTAAGCTATAACAAGCATGATCTACAAGCTCAAGCTTGTCAAAGCCAAGCTAGGTAGTTTTTAGTAATGCCCATAAGCCCATCCAAAACTGGCTTATCATCCATAAAATAAGCTGTGGTGTATTTGAGAGTGATTTTTGCAATTTCTCTTAACTACTTACTTTTTTTTTGGTTTACTTAATTAAACAGTTTATAAACAAGCTGTGTTGAGAGCTTTTTGAACACAAAACAACACAATTAAGAAACTTAACACTTGGAATTGTAAATTGACTTAAAACCTCAAATTTGCATTAAAACTTGAAAATGTTACAAAGCTGAAAGTAGAAGCTGTAAATGACTTAAAACAAACTGAAAATAAGCTAAGATATTCTAAGATTAAAAACTAAAAAAAACTAACTAGTTGCCTCAAAGGCTTACAAAAGGCTCTATTTATACTAAAACGAATTAAGGTCTTGGTTTCTTGCACTCTCTTCTCTTCTTTCTTCTGTGTTTCTTTGTAGAGACAAAAACCAAGTGTGCTTGTTGTGTGAGGCAATTCTAAAACAAATCCCAGCCTTCAATTTCTGTTGTGCTTCTTTGGAGTCAATCATAGCCATTGAAAACACTTGGGAATGGTGAAGGATTGCCAACATGGCACTTATACAGCTGGGGGGGTTGATAGAGGAGTGGTTGAAATGATTTATCTAGGGTGTTGAGTGGTTTTGCAGGGTAGAAGTATGGGACGACATCCCTAGCTGTACCTGGGTTTTGTTTGGGCGGGAAAGATGAAGTTTGGGGAGGTTGGCAGCTTTGGCCCCTCATTTCTTATAACAAACTTCACCCGGTTTGCAATTTCAACCCTTGTCTTTTAACTCTTGTAATACAACTTGAGGTTTGGCAGTTTTAGTCCCTTAAGTTGTATTTTCTTCACTTGGTTGACTTTTGACTTTGATTTGACTTTGTCTTTTCCATTCCGTGCTCGGTTTTGTTTGTTTTTGGCTTTCTTTTTGTCCTTTTCTTGAATATTCGTTCCTGCACAATACAAATGCAAACATACAAATACAATGTATTTTTGGTACGTTTTTAGTCTTTTAAGTCCGTTTTTAATGGAAAAATGGTATGTGTAATTAAGCACATACCACTCATCATGCATTGATTCTTGAAAAGCAAAAGCTATATAGTTATAAGCTTCTGGAAACTGAACTGAAAGGATGAAGCAAACCTCCTTTGGAAGTTTTGAAGTAAGGAGTAAAGATTGCCTTTCACGAGGTAAATAATCGACAATTTTCTCCATGTCCTTTTAGAACCCCAAGTCTAATAAGCATTTTTAATTTCATCAAACGTGTAGAGAATCCAGACTTGTTCTCAATGTGATCCAACAATCTACCAGGAGTTGCTATAATAATCTGCATACGAAAATGTGTATGCAAGTAAACTATCTGCAAGAAAGTACATGACTTTCAAATTTGAAAAGCAAACATTATCGAAACACAACAGTTAGCAAACAAGCTTGTATACCTGACATGGAAGTCTCTAAACGTTGCTGATCAACTTTAAATTGAGTACCTCCAACAAGAGTCTGCGCGCCAATTCCCTTATGGTACTTTAACAATACATTGGCTTCTGCAGCTATCTAACTTGCTAGTTCTCTTGTTGAGCATAAAATAAAAACACATATTGGCGGGATCCGTTTTGCAGCATTGCTAGCTGAAGCCTTTTAAAACTGTTTCAATTATGGGGAGCTGTTTGTCTTTAACAACATCGTGTAACCAAATAGGAAAAGCACAAGAAAGTAACAAGTCGAGCTTATATAAGAAAAGGATTTTTCGTGTACCAAAAAAGCAGCACTTTTCCCTGTTCCAGTTTTAACTTTCACTAACGCATCATGTTAGAACAAATTACTACATTTTAATGTGTGAAATTAGTGTGCATCCCACACTGCCTTGTCTTGCCACAAACTATATTACATCTGATATCTTACCTGGCAACAATTCACAGTCCCCACAAACACCAGGATGGCACGTTTCTTTGCAGACATGGTTTCCTCACCCAAGGGTTTTTCCACACTCGGAATTGCACGAAAAGAGACCATCTTTTACTACATTCACATGTCCCTTCACAGCCACGTCACCACAAACAACAACCTCATACATCTTTTTTTACAGAAACAAGATGCATTAATCTCAACATCACAAGAGTCACACGGATCAACATGACACGTCTTGTAACAACAATGCGTTGACAATTCAGCAGCTTACCACAACGTTGTCCATAAGTAAGAAGTGACTTTTGACTCTGATCGGAGCATCTTATAGTTATTGTTTTCTTACCGTATGGACACATCTTTGGTGGAGCAAAAGCCTTGTAGGGTGGACAAGGACCAGGGTGGCACTGAACAACACAACGATGACTGCAATGATCACCCTCATCATCATCATAAGAAGCATTAGCAGCAAGGTCTTTTTCAAGCGCCTTTCCACAAGGTTCACCGCAAGAATGAGGTGTAAGATACGGATCTGATGGTTGATCTGCCTTTTTCCACAGAAACAAACATAACGAATATCTTTAAATGATCAAAGTTGGACCGACTGACACCCCGGGCATCACCAATTAAACCCTTGATTTTTCTCAACAGACAAGTCTATAGAAGTAGGTGCTCTGCCCATTTCTTGTCACTCAATTGTACCCTTGAGTTTCTCTTGAATTTCTTGTACAATTTGTGGTAAATTTTCTTTTGAAACTCTACCATCTCTTCTTCTGTTATTAACATTTTGCGAGTTTGAGTTTGAAAATGGAGCAGTTAGCATCTCGTGCAGTAGTTATGACGAAGGTAGGAGTAGTAGCAGCAGTTGTTGGACCTCTCTGAATCCAATTTGATGATGATTAGAATTAAGATACCTTGGCCTTCTATCTCGAGCTTGGTAAGAGCTCATATCAACCACCTACATACAAATTATAAACATATCATTATTACAGATTTAAAAATTCCTAAAAATTTATTTACACGAGCAACATGTTCTGAAATCAGTCATCAAGTTTACTCAGAGATTACATACATTGATATACTTCCACATGCCACATATCTTTATAGCCCAATAATTAGACTAAACTTACCAACACACTCACTGTTATCATTTTCGTTATATGAATCTCATTCAGAATATCATTTGAGCTTATGAAAACTACTATTTTAGACTTATTAAAACCTTATGAAAACAAAATTAAGTGCAAAAACAACGTTAACACCTCCAAATGACCCATTTTTACCAAAAACTTGACTCAAACACCCCTGATAAAAGAGAAAATCAAATTAAAGGCTAAAAACAGACCTCAATAAGCTATAAATCTGATGAAAATCAGATAACATAAATGCAATATTAATGTTAAATAAGCAAAGAACCTAAGGGAAATAAGCACTAGAATAAGCAAATCAAATAAGCAATTTAAACTTAAATCTAACAGCAATAACTAGAACTTGAATTTAAACTATTCTAAAGTCTAAAAATAGCTAAAAACTAAGCAAACTAAGCATGACTAAGTAATAAAAAGCCAACAATAAGGCACTGAAATAAGCAAATGAACAGTAAATAAGCTAAAATTATAAAAATGAAAAATTTACAAAAGCCCTGCCATAGGGATAAGAATCTTAAACCACCCAAATCACTCGTAATCACCTAATGCTTATCCAACAAGCCGAACCCATGGCCCATCCCATAATCACCATGCTCCATGATTCTTTGCCAAGTTTTTCATATAAGAATGCTTAAAAATAGAAAATGAGCTAAACTTTTAAAAAGAGCTAAAGTAAAGTTTGCAGGTATAAAAAGACTTGTAAAGAACTTATAGAATCCTTTATTGTATATAAGCTAGAATGCAATTTAAAAGAACTTAAAACCATTAAAGAGACGGAATTTAACATAAAAAATGAATATCAATTAAGACTTAAAAGTTTACAATGCTTGACAAAAATCACATAAAAAAATACAATATTTAAAAGACTGAAAACATAAAATAACTGTAAATAAGACAAGTTTACACTACTCACCTAAAATTAAATTATACTATATCCTGGGTTTACATTGAAAATTCCTAATCTATTTAAATTAAAGTGCTTGCACAGGAGTGTGCTTCCTTGTGCTTCTTGAGTGAGTAGGAATGAACCCTTCATCCGGGCCCTTGAATTGTCTTGTTCTCGCAGTTCTGAATCACACCCTTGATTAATTTAGACCAATAAACCTATGGGATTGCCAAGTGGACTGTCTTCTTGCTGGTGGGGGTAAGGTTTAATTGGGGATGTCATGGTGCAGGCACATCACATGTAAGGGGAAGTGGAATATTAACATTGGCGGGTTTTTTAGTTTTTTTTTATGTTTGTTTGATTTTAATGTGGTGTTAGGTAAAAGGACTAACCGTGGAAAATTGTTTGGGACAATGGTGTAAAGGAAAGGACTTGTGGTGTAAAGGGAAATGGGGTAAAAGGGGTAAAAGGGTTAACGAGTGTTAGGTTAAGTATATTGGGCAGGTGGATTGGTTTTGGGCCGGCTAATATTTAGTTTAGACTTTGACTTTTTTTAAATACTATAAGACTTATAGTATAAAGGCCTAAATGGGCTGACCCGGCCTATTAAATGTGGTGTGGGTTGGCCAATTTAAGATAAATACATTTTCGGGCTCGGTTTTTCATGGTTCTTTCCATTCGAGCACATTTTGTCCGTATTGGCTTCGTTTTTGTCCTATAGTGAATACCCTTACCTGCACATCATAAATAATCAAAACCCACATATTTAGGCATATTATGTCCGTTTTTGGTCATTATCTCGTTTTATAGTAAAGAGGTATGTTGTAAATTAGTCAACAATACCATGCATCCTTGGTCAACAGTTGTTGAGGAATGTGCACCGGTTGATGCAAGCGCGTGTTCTGGAGCAACTACTTGCAGCAATTAGATCAATAGACTTTAGTGCTTGGGCGATCAATACTTGATGAAGGGTTGAATAATTCATCAAATATTGGTTGAAACAAAAGATCCTAATAAGTTCTTGAAGGTGGTACAAACGCTGTTAAAGGAGGAGGGTTTGGCACGAGTCCTGAACTGACTGTTGCAGGAGTTATTTCATGAAGTACAGGTTCTAAACTGATGTGTTCAGAAGCCATCGCTGTCAGCTCATCAAAGTCAACATGAATAATTTCGATGATTTGTCTGGTACGTCGGTTATAAATTTGAAATGCTTTCTTTGTGGGTGCATAGCCAATGAAAATACCAATATTAGCTTTCGGTTTTAACTTGCCCAAGTTCTCGCTATCGTTTGTCGGATAACAAAGTGCACCAAATACATGAAAAAAATGATAAGTTGAGAAGATTGTCATGTAAAAGCTCATATGGTGTTTTGCCATGACGAAGACGTATGATGGAACGATTTTGGGTATAACATGCGGTAGCAACTGCTTCTGCCCATAAAAATAACGGAGCTTTTTCATAAATCAACATTGTGTGGGTAGCTTCAATTAGCGTACGATTACGTCTTTCAACGACACCATTTTGATGTGGAGAGCGAGCAATAGATGTTTCATGAGAGATGCCAACCTTCTCATAATATTCTCGCAAAGTTTGATTAACAAATTCAGTTCCATTATCTATTCTGATTCGTCAGACGGGTACTTTAAGCCACACTTGGATCATCTTAAGAAACTTGATTATGAGATCTGGAGCTTCATCTTTTGACCTTAAGCACTTTACCAATGTAAATCGAGAGTAATCATCGACAATGACGAGGATGTACTTCTTTCCATTAACACTTGCGACACGCATTGGGCCACAAAGATCCATGTGCTAAAGATAAAGTTTTCTTGGTTGGTGTCTTCAGATTTAGGTTTGTAGGGTTTCTTATTACTTTTGCCCATTACACACGTAGAACACAGATGGTCCTTTTTAAACTTTAGCTTAGGGAGACCTCGAACAAGACTGTGTCTAGATAAATTGTTGATTGCACTAAAGTTTAAATGAGATAGACGTCGGTGTCATATCCAGGACTTAGTCTTTGAGGCCTTTCACAATAGACATATAGGAGAGGACGTCATCATATCTATAAGAGACAATATATACAGATTGTTGCCTCGAGATCCAGTCAATAGATCAACACCTTTTAGATTACGAATGAAGCAGGTGTTTTGACGAAAAGCAACTTCAAGGTTTGAATCACAGAATTTCCCAATGGAGAATAAGTTATGTCCAAGTCCTTCTACGTAGTAAACCCTTGAGATCGTAACATTCCCAATCTGATAATCACCATATCCTAATATCTTTGCCTGGTGATCATTTCTAAATTTAACTATACCTAAAAATTTATTGACGAAATTGGTGAGCTGGGAGCGATCTCCAGTCATATGCTTGGAGCAGCTAGAGTCCAAATACCAGAGAATAATTTGGACGACCTGCATTCATCAAGAGAGGAAGATGGAACTTCGGAAACTATGGATCCCAAAGATTTACTAGGTTCCTTGTTGTTAGCAGATACAGATTTAATAATCTTAGGTTTGCTATCGGGAATAATAGTTTTAGATTTCCTAGGTTTCCTTGAGTAAACCAATGTTGCTACAGGCTTATGTGTATCACTTTCTAGAGCAGTTAGTTTCCTAAGGGGCACTTCAGCAGTTGTGGTAATCCTAGTTAAAGGGCACACATTTCCTACTATAGTGAATGTCTGACCAGTAGGCCTCCAAGTGTATCCAATATTTGTGAACACCTTTCTTGTTGGTTTCCAAACTTTTCTCTTTGAAATTTTCTTAATAATCGCAGCTTGTTCTTGAGTGTGCCTAAGGTAGTAAGAGTGAGCTGTCCTATTGTTCAACAATTTAGGGGCTATTGGTTCCACATCAATCTTAAGCATTTCTAGAGCAATGGTGTTTTTGGTGACAACATTATCAGCTAAATCTTTTCCCTTAAGTTTCCTTAATTCATTCTTGAGAGTTGTAATGACCAAAACTTTTTCATGAAGACTTGCATTTAAATCAAAGATTTCTAAAAACTTTTGATTGACTTGATTAACAAAAGCATCACATTGTTCTTTTGATCGAATACGTATTGGTTTGATTGAGTCATAAAGTTGCTTATAGGTCTATTTCAAATGTTCATTCTCAGCAATAAGCTTTGACACCATATGATCCAATTCAATATTTATCATTTCAATCTCTTCTATGTCCTTTTTGATCTTATCCTTACTCATATTTCCACTTAGAGATTTAATTCTTTCTTTCAACTTTTTTATGACCGTGTCTTTCTCTTGTGACTGAGCTTTCAATTCATTTAATTCAAAATGTTGATCAAAACTTGGAGCACTTTGATTTGAAACAGAATTGTCTCTTTGAAAAATTTCTAGCTTAAGTTGAGTATCAACTTCTAAAGAAATGCAATGTTTTTCAAGAGTGGTAAAACTTTTGAACAGTTTATTGTAAGTCTCTATTTCAATGAAATCCATTTTGTTGAGAAGCTCAGTCTTAAGTTTGAGACACTTTTCACATTCATGCACATTCACATAAGTATTATCCACAGAAGAATTTATAATTATGTTCACTATATCATTGTTAATGACTTGTTCCAAGAGTCGTTCGTTTTCATTTAAAACTTGATTCATTTTAACTTCAAACGTTTTTGACTCTAATCGATGTTGTTCCACAGCCTGTTTCATTTGATGAAAGACATTTTAGACTTCAAAAAGTTCATCAATTAAATATTGATCGAATGTATTGAATAAGTCCTTTAGTGCTTTTAAAAATGGAATTATTTCATCCCTAAAACAAGCTTTTGTATATTCAAACCCCCACGAGCCCTCAGTGATGGCTGTGGCTGTAGTTCTTTCTTTGACAACCACGTCAAAACCAACAAGATGGTGTTTAAGTTTCTTCAAACTCGTATTTACCATGCTGACTTTAGGAAGTTCTTTTGGAACCTCAACTTTGGTGGGTCTATAAGAAGGACTAGGATCTGAAGAATTAATAGAATTCTGAGACCAAAAAGCTTGTTCAGCAGATAATTTAGTTTGTGAAACAAATTGTTTTTTAAAATCTTAAGAAAGTTGGTTGAGAACAACATAATCAACTGGTGTGGTATTAAATTTCTTTTCTAAAACCATTAGATCTTGTTGCTTTAAAAGCATTTTTGAATGACTCTCTTCAGCAAGCATTAGGGTCTCTTCAGAGTCAGGAATCATAATAGCACTAGTGTTCTTAATGACATTACCATCATAAAGCTTTGGTTCCAACTACTGAGCTTTCTTCGGATAGAAAGGATTTTGAAAACCTAGAGCTTGTTTAGTGGTATGATCATAGAAAAAATTGTGGTTTTGTCAACATATGAACAGTTTGTGCTGATTGATATCTTTTACAAACAATATTATCTAGTTGTTTGATCTTCTTTTCTAAAGCAATTTCTCTATCAATGTTTCTAGATTCTTCTTTCTTAAAATCATTTTTAAGAAGAGTAATTGTTTGCATTAAAGATTCCTTTTCTTTTACATGTTCAAAAAGAGTTTGTTTAAGACAATCAATCTCAACAAACTGTTTACATGAATCTAAAACGTTATCTTTACTTTTTAAATCAGCATTTGGTCGTTATTTCAAAACTTTAACTTGTTCTTTATATCTTTCAAGCTCAGCAGTTAAAGTATCATTGACACTTTTATTGTCCAGATTAATCTTGGTGCAATTAGTTACTTGGGTTTTTAGTTGTTCAATCACAGATAATATCAGTGCATCCTATTATGTAGATGAGTTAGAATTCTAAACAAGTGCTTATTGTGATTCAGTCACATACTGAGAATAAGGAATGATATTGCTATCACTGGTTATTTCAGTCTTTGAATGGTCACAACATTTGACTATTCAGAAGACGGCATCACCTACACACCTTGATTAATCATATCA
>BQNB010091391.1:0-22994 GCA_026074375.1 Tanacetum coccineum
GTTTGCTTTAAGTTAATCAAGATTACACTTAAATGGGGGATGATTGTTGGTGATTTTGCGTCACCAATATGATTTAAGTGTAATGGAATGACTTGGTTGACCAATGTGTAATTATGATAAACGTTCAACAAGTCGGGGTCGTGCGGAGTGCATACTTGTATAGCGTTATTATGATTATCATTCGGGGGTCCGGGGGCAGCGCCCCTAGGGTCCAAGGGGCGCCAGCACCTGGCACGGTCCAGGTGAGCTTGGAAATTTTTTATTTGGTATAAAGTGCTATGTTAAAAACGCACTTGAAAATAAAATTCCCGGAATTATGGACTTAATTTTGCCCGTTGATTTATCTGCTTCGGTGGTTAAATAACTGCTATGGCAGTTACAACCGCATATGCAGTTTAGTTGGTCATATATTCCTCATCTATCTCTGGTTCGGTTTCATAACATAAAAACACATTCTCGTTTCTAAATCTGAGTTTTATCCGATTTAAGATTTCGATAGAACCATCGAAATACTTCGATCTGAAAGTGTTTACACGACTCTCAGATTACTGTGATCATTATTATACAAGAGTTTCTGCATTGTACGTTTGTTTGTTACAAGCCTGATTCACGTCAAAAGGCGGGGAATCTTTTAAGGTTGCTTTTGCATTTTTTTGTCGCATGCTTTAATAAAAATATTGCATTTGTTTACATGTATGCTGAGTTTATTAACTTTATGTATTGATAAATCATAGTTTGTTATTGCTAAAAATATCTGCGCAAACAAGCATTGCTTGCCACGAAAAATGATAACCTCTATGAAGAAACCGCACAGTGTAAGTTCACTTTGTTGTTAATTAGTAAATCTCATCTTAATCAAACATTTCAATATGTATTGATAAATCATAGTTTGTTATTGCTAAGTTATCACATCAATGCACTTGCTATCCCTTTGTGATGGTTTATAGGCCTTACTATGTATTCTGAATAGTTCGACTATATAAACAAGTTTTTAAATGCTTTTTAAGAGATACGGCTTGGTGAGTTGGAGATGACGGATTGAGTGCGTTGGGTTTCTTAAAAGTGAGGTATATTTTGACACACTAACACTGAATTTATTGCACATCTATGATAAATAAGCCGAGTCACGTGAGATTGACATTTAAATAAAAGGCAACCCATAATTTATCGAAACTGTAAAGCGGAAACTCGAATCAGTTAACTTAGTGTTTCGTTATAAGTCTAGGTATCCACATTTTGACTTTCATAACATATGATTCATTGGAAGCATTAAGGCTGTTTTTGTATAGATAATAATTGCCTTTTCTTAGTCTTGATATGAAGACCAGCTCTCTCCTTGAAGTCCAGTTTGACTGGAGTTATTGTGAGAAAAAAACTACGCTGTAACAAATGCCCAGTTCTTTCAGTTAGGAGGTACTATTACTATTTGCAATTTCCATTCGTAGTTTCCGTCGGTCTTTAAAATGGGAAATTGTGTTAGAAGAATAATGGTTAGGGAAAGATGCTATCTGTCAATGCTAACACGTCCTCGAAAGATTATAATCCCACATTCAAACAAAAGTAACCGGCAGTCCTTTGCACTGTTTTGTGTTAAATCAAAATTCAGTTATGTTTGAATTATCATCCGCTGTATACATTATCAAACACTTGCATACATTACTTCCACGTCCAACACCCCCAAAATAAGTTCCGTTGGAAACATTGCGCTGTTCAAAACACCAGCTCCAAAACACAGTGAAACAACCCTAAACTCCAATCAGAGGCATGATTTAAACCTCCTTATCTGTTATAGTTTCATTATTTAACGATTATGCGTGTTTACTCTAAAATAAGCATATGGGCGATAGGAAGTTTTGATTATCTAAAACACTATAAAAGGTTTTTTTGCTTGAGCAATTCCAAACGCCCTATTTGCATTTTGGAAGGTTGGTAGTACGAACCTGCTTACTAAAAAAACAACCATTTTCGTACCTACATTATTCCAACAATTTGAGAAATTTTATTAACCTAGATCGACTTTTATTTAACAGATTCTCTTTTGCTGTAATTATAGGTTACTGCTCAAGATGTGTCGACCATGCTGCGCGGTGGGCAGAATCCTATTATTTTCCTCACAAACAACAGAGGTTACACCATTGAAGTGGAAATCCATGACGGGCCTTACAAAATGATCAATAACTGGAACTACACTGGCTTGGTTGATGCAATCCACAATGGCGAGGGCAAGTGTTGGACTATAAAGGTGAGCATTGTCACTGAATTTTTGTCCAACTCAGTCATGCACAGATTAATTCAAATGCTTTTAACGCATTAGTCATTTATATAAATTTTGGACATAAGTATTTGCGGGTCAATACGGTGATGTAATTTGGTGCAAAATTGCAGAAATGAAGCAAAAAAGCAAAAAGAAAGGGTTCGAGTATCTGCTAATTTCGGGTTCAGAAACTCCCAATTCAAATAAGGACTGTGGCATTAGTGACATGAGATGTGGTGATTTAGGCCGGCAGCATGCATTGTAAATCACATATATGGAAGGAGCAATATGGATATAGGGATGGCGATAATGGCTGACGGTAGCAACATAGAGCTTTAAGGTGAAATTTTGTTTTTACTTGAAAACGGGCCTTTGGAGTTTATTCTTATAGTTAATTGTCGTTTCATTTAAAAAAAAAGGGTTAGTGGTTGATGTTTAAAGAAATTGACCCGTAAGATTACTTACATGATAAAGAGTATGAACTAAAATGTATTTTCAGGAAAATGCATGAATCGGTAAAGCGGATATTCCAGCAGCAACATTTGCTTCATGTGTCGAGGCAGTCCCCTCAAGGTTCCGCATCCCAGATAAGTCTTTTACAGCAGCGAGAATGAATCATCTTTTTAAATTCAGTTATGATTTTGTTCATAAAATGAATTGGTTGGTCATTGCATGGTACGGGTTTTTAATAACCCATCAGGTTTTTCAAAAAAAAAAAACCATTTAACCCCACTACTTTTATTTTGATATAATATAAATTGTATAATTTTTATTAGAAAATTTACTTCTTTAGGTTAAGTTAGTTTTTTTTAAGTTTTTGAAAACATATCAAAGGAAGTAAAAGTAAGAAAAATCAAGTTTTGTATTTTTATGTGAAAAAATCCTTTTCACTTTTACAAATACTAAATAGCAAGTTAAACCGAACCCTTTGTGGTTCATAGCAAGTTAAACCGAACCCTTTGTGGTTCATAGCAAGTTAAAACGAACCCTTTGTGGTTCATAGCAAGTTAAACCGAATCCTAGTGATTCTTAGCAAGTCAAAACCGAATCCTTAGGTTCATAGCAAGTTCCGAGCCTTAAGATTCAAATAGAAAGAATCAATTATTTTTTATCAAAGCAAGAAAGATCCAGATTAGCAAGTAGGTCTGGAAAACACAATATTGGTTAGCAAGTTGGCCAGTAATTAGCAAGAGTTTTGATCTTTTGATCAAACACAAGAGCAAGAAAAACCAGAAACCACCTCGGTTCTGATTATAAGAAGTAAGGAAGTTAAAAAAGTAAGCAAGCAAGCATGGCAAAAGATGACAAGCATGATGACACGTCAAGCAGTGCAACAGTTCAAGAACAAGGAAATGTTTCACTACAATGTCCAAAACTGACCGAAACAAACTACACTGCATGGGCATTGATGATGGAGACAATATTAAAGGCATATGGCATCTAGGAAACGATAGTTGCAAAAGAAGGAGTAGCAACAAATGAGAAGAAAGAAAACCCATCAAAGGCAATAATATTCCAAACATTACCACAAGACATGTTAATGCAAGTTGCACAATACACCACTGCAAAGGAAGTATGGAACTCAATAAAAGTTAAACATCTTGGAGCCGATTTAGTTCAGAAAGCACGTTTGCAGACTTTAAGAAGTGAGTTGGAAACATTAAAAATGAAACCGCATGAAAGTGCAAGTGAGTTTGCAGGAAAATTAAGTAGCATACAAGCCAAGTTTAAAAGCCTTGGGGGTACTCTGAAAGATAAAGTACTTGTGAGGAAACTGCTTAACTCAGTCCCAAAGAAGTTTCTACCGATCGTGGCATCTATCGAACAATATCAAGAGATTGATACAATGCAATTTGAAGAAGCCGTAGGAAGAATAACAGCTTTTGAAGAACGACTTAAAAGTCAAGACGAACCAGAAAACAATTATCAAAACAAACTTCTACTGGCAAGTTCAAATAATCAAGGAGGTGGTAGAGGACATGGAAGAAACTTCACCAAAAACAAAAATAGCTATGGAAAAGGTACTAGTCGTGGAAGCATAGACAAAAGCAAGCTCAGGTGTTATGAATGTGGTGAGCATGGACATTTCGCAAAGGAATGCACAAAATGGAAAGACAAGAAGAAAGACAAAGAGCAAGAAGCACTTCTCATCTCAGATGACGAAGGACCCACATTGCTGTGAAGTCAAGTGAAGAAGACGCGATTATAACATTAGGGGGGAGATTGTTGGACCTATAATGTTATAAACGTAAGATAGGGTACCAAATATGTAATTACAGTTATAGGCAGTTATAGACAGTTATTTTGGCAGTTACAAATGAAAGGATACAACTGTTGGATTAAACGAACCATCACAACCTTTCATCTTGTACCCGTTCGTTTTGTATAAATAGAAGTTATGTAAACTCTTATCAGATTGACAAAAGATAAATAAAAACAACGTTTATTTCATTTCTGGTATTTCGTGACTAAGTTTAGATCGTAAATCTTTTCGTTGGGACCAATAAGTATGAGTGTCTATCCATATGTGACCTCCTGATAAAGCCTCATTTGTTCATTAGGAGCTTGATTGCAAGTTCTGTTTTCAGTATAGCTTTTTAATTTCACTAAACATTTAAAAATGTTGCCTGGAATACAAATGGTGGAAGTTAAATTCGTAATGACCACAGTTGGCATCCTTGGATAGGTGGGTGACTCATAACTTAATAATATTATATAGTGTAATATAAAGGGTGACAATTTAGGGCATTTAGCTGAAGTCCCACCTTGCGTTTCATGTCTTATACATTCATTCCTGTTGTTACTGACCAGCGTATATCTCCAGATAAAGCTAAGGCATTGCTGGAAAGGATAACAATCAAGGAAGACGAGTTTGTTGAATGGACTTCCGATTCATTATTTCTCTGTTGTGCCTAACAGAGGGTTTAGAATAAAAACCATGTATTGTCGTGACATGATGAGTATTAATTATCCAAATTGGGTAACCGAAAACGATAAAGAAAACTTATAATAAAAAACGATTTATACAAAACATACCGCAGACGCGAAGCGCGGGTATCAAAACCTTGTTATAAACACAAATCAAAGATCATGTGATATACAATTCAAAAATTCAAATCATGCAAATGATCATTATTAATAAAAACAGACATTGCATAAGTTGCACTACAGCACAATAAGCGCAATTATTATCAAATGAAAAAGCCAAAGGCAGCGGATTAGAACTTTCTTCATGGTTAGAATCACAACTCATAAGCTATCATCTAGTCAGATACACAAAACAAAACTTTAGTTCCACATCATAGAACAAAACAGAACATTTAAAATTATATGACGCATGCTAGGTGATAAATCATTTATTCATCATTGAATTTCTTGGTCGGTTATCTTGCGTTGGAAGTGCTCATTAATTTTTCAATCAAATGCACTCATCTCGATCGTCTGCGCACATGCACATTTTAGTTTGTTGTAAATAATTTCATCAACGCATCCATCTTGAGTTATACACATGTGCATTCCCGTCTTCAGGCAGCGTTATTAAACAAGTGGTAAAAACCAGAGTTTCTGTGACACAAAAAATGCAGACTGAAGTTAAACGCAAACTAGAGATCAACCTCTAAATCTACTGATCAAAATTTGTAAAGAACAGAAAATATGCCATTGGATTGACATTAAATAAATAATTAAGTAAAAAACGAATACCTCATATGGGTGATATCAAGCTTCATCGTAAAGATATACTAACCACTCTAAAAAATAATGTAATTTGGCCGAAGGTACTGAAAAAGAGTATAAAGGAAACAATATTTCAGCCAACACCTTGTCTAAGTATCAAGGTGATATCTATGAACCTGAGCCTCACGACAAAGTCAATAAAAAGATGTAGATATATAAAAGCATTGATATAAAACACATATGCACACCCCCTTTCGTAATTTATCACAAGCCATAAAACACATATGCACACTTCTTTCATTTATTTAAAAACAAGCCATAAAACACAATAATGCACGAAAGACCTCCCCCCCCCCCACCTTATTTTTTCATTTACTTATAAAAGCCATGAAACACATGTGCACTCTTCATAGCACTCATCATACCGGACGTGAAACCTAACACAATTAATAACCAAATTACTTAATCATAACAACTAACAAAACACAATAGCAACCCGTCGTACATCAAATGTTGCAAACTAATTTAATCATAACAATAGTGTTACACAAAACACATATAATGAATAAATCCTAGCCGAACGCATATGGACAACTTATCCATAAGTATTCTTGGTAAATAAACTAATACAAAACGATAATATCAAAAGGCAATATGAACTGTGCAACTAGCAAACACATATGCACAAATTAAAACATACATACACACCTATTTTTGATTCAATATCAACCTTAAAACATTATTTAGTAACGAAAAAGAATTATCTTAAAGAAATGAAAAAGGATCATATATATTGTTTCGTATAAAAGAATAACCAAACAAAAGTTATTTATATTTCATATTAGGCAAATTAGATGCCATGGTGCGATACAAAAAAAAAAAGAAAGTAGATGCATAACGTTTTATGTTCTTTCTATTTTTTCACATGTCGTAAATTAAAAGAACACAAGAAGTCCGTGTGGGAAAAATTACCCCCGAACAGCTCAATCACCGAAAACATATTGCCTAATATATTATATCCGGCTAATATATTATATCTATGTAAAAAAGAAACCGAACAAAATGAGCCATACCAACATTAAGTGTCAACTAAATTGAGCATTGACTATACAAACATATCTCAACTCATTAACAAAAAAAAAAAAACCTCTTTTGTGCATCTTTGAAAGATAGAGTAAACAAGTTTCACCAATATTCTTGCTAAATTCAACAGGGAAAACATAATCTAAAAGAATAAATGAATGAACATGAAGCCTTCAAATTTAAAGAATTAAATTAAAGCTTTCGATTGGATCATATTCTTCAAGCATGGAGGCAGCCTGAAAGCTGTCTATGGCATCCGATAAACGTCCTTCAAGCTTATGAACAAATCCTAAGTGAAGCCAAGCCATACGGTTGGTGGGTTCCAGCCGTAATGCATCTGAGAGCATGGTTCTCGCAACTGGTAACACTGGCAAGCCACGGTTCGACATAATAGCACCAAAACTGATCTTGGAAGGGACGTAATTGGGCTCTACTAATAGAGAATTAACATAGGTGGCCATAGCTTCCTCTATTTCACCACGTCGTTGGTATATTGTCCCTAGTAGAGTTTGACAAAAAGATTGAACGTATGATTAGTTTCACACTTATACATAAGACGGACCATATCTGAACATCTAATCAAAGACCAACGTTAAACGAATTTGAATATGTATTGAATGTTTGGATGTCTGATTCAAATGTGATACTGCGATATAAGAATGCAAAAAGTTGCCGTAGTAAAACATATTGTAATAAATAGCAATTTTAGTGTACTTCTGCATTATGAGGTTGTAATAACCAACTTTGTGGATGTAAATTTTACCTCAGATTTTGTTTTTTTTAATATTAGATATTAGTAATTTTACTCTATCTTTCAATAACCAGTGTTGTTGCTCTAACGAGAGGGCTGTTGAGAATGAGAAGCTTGTGTCTAAACTTTGGTACTTTGAAAAAGAGAAAATTGATTTCATTGGGAAGCTCCTTCCTACAGTTGTCAGGCGTCTTTTGAATAGCCATGAGTATAAGGAGAGTTTGACCATCTCCAGTTCAATTAGCCATTCAGAGCCGGGTGGGCCAAAGGTTTTAGTCTGTGAAAGCAGGTCCCGAGAAGGACCTCATGGATGTATTGAGGGAAGTCCAAAGGTTTGACCTTACACTCAGATACAAGGATGACCGAACAACCGAGTATGGACAAACATTTTACCAAGACTTAACCTTGTCGTAGAAAAGATTTCCGGTCTTCCTCGACGGACTGTCAGGAGCTCCTAAAGATGAAATCCTGCTCTCCTGCCCCCAGACGCCCCGACCAAAGTTAATCCATCTTCCCAAGCTCCCGATAGTTCCACGTCTGTGCCCAAAGGGGCCAATGTTTTTCCGCCGCTATGCGCGAGTACTCGTCTAGTCACATTCAAAGTACCAACA
This sequence comes from Tanacetum coccineum, assembly GCA_026074375.1. Lineage (NCBI taxonomy): Eukaryota > Viridiplantae > Streptophyta > Magnoliopsida > Asterales > Asteraceae > Tanacetum > Tanacetum coccineum. The sequence continues at coordinate 8,375 of BQNB010091391.1, forward strand.
GTTGTAATCTCTCTTCTCTTCAAGTATTTGTAAACCTCTCTTCTTCTAGTCGATGGATTGAACTTCCCATAATTATACACAAATGTTTATTTTAATACAAAAACAAATAAAATATTTGGTGAGTAAAAAATAAACCAGTACTACCTCGTTTCACCTAGAACCATGTAAACAGTATGGTAAAAAAAGAAAGAATAGAACTCGTATGGGATGCATGTATGTTTTAACAATCTGCATAACCGGACTTGTTAACTAATTAATGAAATATTTTTAAAAGATTGAACACATAATGATAATGAATGACAAAATTACGGCTATGGCGCAGCGAAGAGGGGGCTACAGTGACTATGGAAACCATCATAGGTCACATGACACAGTTATAACATAAAGACACCGAGCACTCTTAACCAAAAATAAGGTACATGGAAACTAAAAAAGTTAATAAACAGGAACAACATCCAATACTGCAAGTGCAAACATATGATAGGCTCATCACAACCATTTACCATTTACAACGGATAACCATGCATAAAATCAAGGTGTTAAAAACGACATTCAATCTCGCTTTTAGCATATATGATAGGCTCATAAAAAAGAATCCTTGTCACAAGCCATCCTAATATATGATAGGCTGGATGCAAAAAACCTCCCAAGTACAGAATCACAAATACCCTCTCCACATTGGAAAAGCAAACCGCAAGAGTGCAGGGAGAGCAATCACGATCCGTCTTGACTCCAATAAAATTCCCAACAGATATGTTAGGATGCTTGAGTAGGTTAGTTTGTAACATCAGGAGTTCAGCTTAAGTTGCTCATCAAGCAGTCGGGAACATTATTCTAACGAATCAGGGGAATTCACAACATAAGCCCTCCATACCCTTAAGAAGAATGTTTTTTCATAATTCCCCCATGAATCCTTATAGTGTCCATTAACTCCTTCCCAAACAAAGATGTTCATTTGCTCAAGCCTTGTTTAAATATTCGACAAGTCAATGCATATAAACATATCAAAACTTGAAAAAACTTGCACAAGATAGTATAATATCAATAAGAAAAAGATGCAAATAAAAATATTCATAGTGCTGATCATAAAAGATGCCAGTTTTTCACTATAAAGGTACAGATTTAATAGATTTGTGGAATCTGAATGGCAATGGTAACCTGAAAACAAGCATTTAGTATTAGCCATGGGCTCAGGTATAATTATTAAAAGCCATTTTCAATATAGATACACGTTCAACTGTTTTCTTGGTCAAATGTGATATTGAATAATAGAAACCTAAAGCTAAAAAGGCCAGAGATTAATTCATGTTATATTAAATAGAAACCAAGATACTGTGTACTCAATAATTAAAAAGAAAAAATGGAAATTGCATTTTCACATCATAAAAACAAATCCATGACAAAATATTTATCCACGGGAGTGATACCAAATACACCCTAAATATATGGAATTTAATAACACAGTTACAACGCCGAACTCTATTGGGACAAATTTATGTTTAGAAGATTCATAGAAGAGTTTAGGTGAAATGTTGGCATGGTACAGTTGCACAGAGTTTGAGAATAGATTCAGTATCAATTAATTAAGAAATTACCATTAAACAAAGCTCGGGCTTCCTCAAAAGTCACTGATCCATTGTTTAGCGAAAGAATTGCTTCCTTTGCAATGGGCTCCATCAAGTTCTGTCAGATATTAATAACACAAACTATTGAAAATTACAAAACAGATTCTAATACATACATAGATGTACAAACATATTTAATAACTAAAAAGCATTCATACCCCAGATACCTCATCACAAGCGTCCTCATTAAAAGCATCCTCGACATAAAAATTCTCAACGTACTCATCTTCATCAAGATCATCAACATAAAAATCGTCATCACTAACATCCTCATCACAAGCACCCTCAAAACAAGCATCCTCATCAGCAGTCTGGCTGGATGCAAAGACCTCCAGTACAAAAAGCACAAATTACATATCAACCTTGGATAGCAAATCCGCAAGGTCCCAATCACGATCGTCTTGAATCCTAACTTGTTCCAAACTGATCTGTTAGGACTCTTGTAGGGTTAGTTTGTAACATCCAGGAGACAGATTAAGTTGCTTTCTCAAGCATCGGGATAAACATCTTCTACGAATCTGTGGTCTTTCAATAACATAATGCTTTCCGTATTATTCTTAATAACATAGTTATTTCATAATCAACCCACGAATCGTTTATTATTGATTCCATTAACCCTCCTTCAAAACAAAGATGTTCAATGCTTTAAGCATTTAGCTTTGAAAGTCGACAAGTCAACTGCATATAAACATATCAAAACTTGATTAAACTTGCACAAGATAGCATAATATCAATAAGAAAACGATGCAAATAAAAATATTCATGGTGTTGATCATAAAAGATAGTACCAGTTTTACAAAATAGGGATATGTAAATAACGCTGATGTATAAAAATAAAGTTAAAGTACTGTTTGTTTAGGTTAATGGTATTACTTTAAACAATAATATTTATAGTTTAAATGTTGATAAAAGTTTAAAATTTCTAATTTTTAAACGACAATAGATTTGTGAATCTGAATGGGTATGATAACGTAAAAACAAGCATTTAGTATTAGCCATGGGCTCAAGTATAATTATAAAAAGCCATGTTGTATACATTTAACTGTTGTTGTGGTCAAATGTAATATGAATAACAGAAACCTTATAAGGAAAAATGAAAATTGTGTTTCCAAATAATAAAAACAAATCCACTAACAAAATATGTTTAGAAAATGTTAATTAATGTGAATATAACAGACTAAAAACAACAATGTTGGCATGGTACAGTGATACTATTTAATTGCATAATATAGATTGAGAATAGATTCAGTATCAATTACTAAAAAAATTACCATTGAACAAAGCCCGGGCTTCCTCAAAATTAACTGATCCATTGTTTAGTGAATGAATTGCTTCCTTTGTAAAGGGAAGTGGAGATGAAACTTGCTCCATCGAATTCTGTGAGATATTAATCAACACAAACAATTTCAAAACAGATTCAGATACATACATAAATGTAAAACATATGTGCAAAACATATTTAATAACTAAAACGCATTATACTTTGTTCATAATAAACAATAAGAAGTATTTCAATAAACACCAAACAACAACGCTAAACAGCATTCATAAGTTATATCCAGGAAATAAAAACAATACAGTAAAAGAGAAGAGATCGAGGGTTAAAGAGAATGAAGGGTATGTTAGGTGTCGGTAAAGCGGGGATATTATGGTTTTATAGAGGGTAGGTTAAATAAAGGTTTTTTTAGGCTTTTTGGGCTTTTTTGGTTTTTTTAATTATATATATTTATAGCAAGGTAATTGCGCAACGTGATGGCGGAAATTTTCTAACGATCAATAAATTTCAATGCTAAATTGTCATGTGTGTTAACAAACGACACAATAAATTTCAAATATATACGTACAATTTACACAAGAGAGAGAGTGCGCGAGAATTTTTTCTGTCTAATATGTGTCATGTGTTATTTATTTGTTTGATTTTCTAATTTTCATACTCTTATAATGTTAGTTGTTTCGATAGGCTCTATAAATGATAGTAGTTGTTACAAGTTTGACTGAATTGAAGGGTCAGGGGGACGTTTGGTTATTTAAATAGGCTGTAAAAATGGACTTTAAGAATCTTAGCAGTTACAGTGTTCCGTATGAATGTTTAGTTGTTACAACTTTAGCAAGAGACATGTATTTCTATAATAAGCAACTTATAGTGTCTGAATTTTAAGCCTTGCCATTTAGGAAAATGTCTTAAATGCATTATAATGTAGTAGAGATATACTCCCTCCCTCCCGAAAAGTGTGTCCACAAACAAATTTTGTGCATTTTATGATAGGCGTAATAAATGTAGGTTTAAGTTAAAAAAAAGGGTAAATTACATCGTTGGTCCCTTTACTCCACCTCGTTTGCCCGTTTAGTCCCTAGATAACGGGGACTCTCATACGAGGTCCCTTTTTGGTACTGTTGTTACCCGTTTGGTCACTGAAGCCCCGTTATATCCAACGACGGTTATTTTCATCGTTATATATGCCACGTCGCCCTTCCACTGAAGAGCACAATAAGTTTTTCACGTAAAATTTCCATTGGATCGTTGGTCCCTGACGACTTTGTTAATACAATATACTTTACTGTTCAAAATTATTGTCTTTTTTCGATTTCACGGTTGGTCCCGGTGATGTGTCTTTTCTCGATTCCCGCCAAGTAACAGCTTCAAAAGATTATAAATACACCTATAAGATATAAAAGCTATTACATTCAACCAACAACAAAACAAAAGTCACTAACTACTTGTTACCATATTGAAACTAATCATTTAATTCCTTTTAGCCAACAACGACCTTACTTCTTATGTTACCAACCTGAGTTTAAGCCAACACTTTCTGTCAAAGCGGCAAGCTTTAATATTCTCTTCTAGCATGCGTTTCTTTCAAACAAATCCAAAATAGATAACGGAGACTCTCATACTGAAGTCCATTTTTGGTTCTGTTGTTACAGGTTTGGTCCCTGAAACCCCGTTATATCCAACGACGGTTATTTTCATCGTTATATATGCCACGCCGCCCTTCCACTGAAGAGCACAATAGGTTTTTCACGTAAAATTTCCATTGCACCGTTGGTCCCTGACGACTTTGTTAATACAATATACTTTACTGTTCAAAATTAATGTTTTTTTTCGATTGCACGGTTGGTCCCTATGATGTGTCTTTTCTCGATTCCGCCATAGTAAAAGTTCGAAACCCATTAGAAATACATCCCATAAGTTTAAAAGCCATTACATTCAACCAAACACAAAACTAATGTCTATCTAGTACCTGTTACCTATGAAAACCCTAATCATTTATATCCATTTTAGTCACACGACCTTCCTTCTTATGGTTACCAACCTGAGTTTCAGCCAACACTTTTGTTAAAGATAAACTTCTAAAGGCTACTTGAGGACAAGTAGGATTCAAGTGGGGGGATATTTGATGACATCAAATAACGTTACTTTTATAGCATCATTTATCCTATGTAAATAACCCATTTTGTATAATTATTGCAAAGAATTGTTACTTAATCGTTTGTATTTGAGAATTGCAGTAATTATGGAGTACTTGGTGAAGATTAGCTAAAAGGCACGCATTCTGGAGCTTAAACGAAGAAATATGAAGAAACTGATTCTGACATCCAATACGCCGTATCCATCAAGGAAGATACGGCGTATCTGTGCCTGCACTTCACTAAAGACCACGAAGGAACAAGATCAATACGCCGTATCTAGAGAAGATCTATACGCCGTATTCAAGATATAGTAATAAAATATTCTGGAAGATATCGAACGTGGTCCCTACTCCAAGAAACCCCTGATACGCCGTATTGACCTCAGTCAATACGCCGTATCGACCAAATTCTAGACCTTATAAATAGAAAACCTAAAAACGGGTTTTTAGTGTGCTAAATCATATTTTCGATACCTTAACCATAAAAGTCGATTTTCAGAAGAGAAGAAGAGGTCGAGCATAGCAATTAATTCCATAGGAAACAACTTGTAATCTCCTATATTCTTGCAATCCTTCGGTTTTTGGTATCATTCGTTAACTCGGTTAGTTTACCTTGGCTAAATTATTACTCTTGTATTGATTATGATGTTTTAAAGCTAATACCTTCGGGTATTAGCCATTATTATAAAGATTTGAATGTTTGGTTTTATTTATATCGATTGCTTAATTTATCGTTGATTGCTTGTTTATGTTTATCAGTTTATGCTTGTTTACGTGCTTGTTTATGTTTATCAATTTATCTTTGCCTTTAGATTGCGAGCTTAGTTGGACCGGCAGGTGACCCTTGGGATCAACGAGTATGTTCTCAATTAATTAGTAAAGACTTGGTTAGTGGACTACTAGTGTATTAATTGCCTTTAAGCAGTAAGTGGGTAAAGTCTCTATGAGCTAGGGTTTAACAAGATCATCATTTCTTTAATCCCTAAGATAGATTATAATCGGAAAATAAGGATGCTTTATGCGGATACGTTTAATTGTTACAGAATTCTTCGTATCTAGGTCTTAGGAAGAAGTAACGCCTAAGTCTTAAGAATTATATGCCGCCTCGAGATAAGTAAACATTGCACCAAATAAACAAACTAACATTCTAATTGGATTAATCATGGCTAATACTGTTTTCTTATATTTGGCTAGACCTCTCTTTTATCTTCTGTTAATTTACTTGTGTGTATTATTGTGTCTTAAGTTGATCTTAGTCATCACAAAACCCGTGCTAGTCTCTCAGGCTGAAAAACCCCATTATCTGTTAGATTTAGGATTAACATAGGTTTAGCTTAAGTTTAACATAGAATAAAATTAACTTAGTCTAGATAACCAAAATATTAATATATTGAAAGATTGTTTCTCGCTCTTAGTGATATACACCCTACTTACCATGAAACTCCCATCTGACCGGGTACACTGCCCGTTAAAGTGTTGTTTTTGGTAAAGCCGACAAAATTTAAATTTAAAACTTGAAACATAAATTACAACCACACAACGATACATCAAATGTATTTAGATAAATGAACATATGATGTACTTTTTCATCCTGAATTCAAATACTTGCACAAGGGCTAATAGGAATGTTACTCCCTCCGTCCCTAAATAAGTGTTCACTATTGACTTTCGAAGTCATTCTTCTTTAACTTTGACCTTAAATTATTTTGATTGTGTTATATAATAGTTGATGCAAAATATATGAATGGATTGAGTTTTCAATGTATTTTCATGGATATGATTTTCATCAAGTATTATATAACACAAACAAAATAATTTAAGGTCAAAGTTGAAGAAGAATGACTTCAAAAGTCAATAGTGAACACTTATTTAGGGACGGAGGGAGTATTAGTCAAAAAACAGTAAAGAAAAAAACAATGCATCCATCTTTCTTATAGTAATATGCCATAAATCGAATCTACATAAAGTCTTTGCAGCGATGGACGTGAACTATGTCATTCATTCATTGAACTCTATTGTTGACCTTCGAAGTACGCATCTTGGCCGCAAAAATAAAGCAATCACCAAAATATGAAGTTTTGTGAAACCATCCTCCAAATCTAGATTGTCAAAAATAGACATATCTAGAAACTATCATTCTATAGTATGTTGGTTTGAAGTTTTGTGATAAAAAACTGTTTACGTATGGCATGTAAAACGTGTTTAAAAAGGATTTGGGATGGTTGTGTAGTTTGGTTTCCCGTGTTGAACGATAAGGACCCGATAGTGTGATTGAGATCATGAAGCTCGAGTAACACTTAAACAAACCATATTTGTAGTGTGTGAGAGTTACTGTGTGTAACGGTTGTGCCAAGTATATGAGCTTACTTTGGGAAGTTATGGGATGCCTTCTATTTATAGTGAGAAATTAATGTTTAGAGATAAGTGTGACTGTCTCCTTGGCTCGTACGGGATCATGCTGGTTGTGCACCCCACCATCAGGTGTCGGATGATACACCCTTACCGTTAGTAATAGTTGGGGGGGACAATGGTCCTCGACATGAGCACTCATGCGTAAGGGGGAAGTTACCAGGGGCATGGGTGTGTGAACGAGCTTCCATTAGATGAGTACTGATGGGCACTTCCTTTGGGCTTGATCCGAGCATTTAATTGGTGGGCTCGTGCCATTAATATTGATATGCTATTAGAAACTATGAAATGCACGAATGATAAATGTGATGGATATTTTACAAGGCACTTCTATATACTTTCAAATGACTTTTTTCGAGTTTTTTTTGTGACTGTTGAAATTTTCGTCTAGAAAAATTACATGTGATTCGTGAAATAATATTTGATTTTTTTTTTAAAAATCAAATCATGTGATTTTTAAAATTTATAAATAAAAATATCCCAAGTGATTCTACAAATCACATGTGATTTTTCAGGGCGAAAATTTAAACAAAAAACAAAGCTCGAAAAAAAATTTCGTCGAAAGTATATCGAAATGCCCTCAACTGAAAGATATAAAAAATTTTGTTGCGATTGTGGATTTTTTGTCGCTTAACAATTAAAATAACCTTTTTATTTTTAATGAAATAATAAATTGCCAGAATTAACACGTTTTATCTTTAGAAAATTTGTAAATCATCTAACCTTGATTTATAACAACTTTGTATCGTGTTTGTATCTTTCCATAATTCCCATGTTAATGTTAACTTGTTTTTTTTTTTTTTTTGAAATATAATGTTAACTTGTTAAGGTTAAGCAAGTTTAAGCCCATCTATAAAAATTGGGTTGGATCAAAAGTAATTTACAATATGAACAAAACACAAAGTAGATGTCATTTGAAAATTCATTTCTTTAAAGCAGTCAATTGTTTTTCAAAAATAATAATACGCAATATTTACATTATATAAAACATCACCAAAATGTCAATACCTGGTATCATGTATTCGTTCTGTAGTTAGTTAATCAAATTCCAAAGAACATAAAACTTAATCTCATATTTAACAATAAAAGTATTAAAAATGAGTTATCTGCTTTTGAAAGTTCATTTTATTTCTCAATGTAAAACCAAATTTTGTATATTGAACAAAAAAACATGCTCGATTTGGTCTCTGGTTATCTAATCGTATTGCTCGATTTTATCATATGTCAAAATCGTGCAATCTGATATGTCCGTTTTTCCTTTCATCAAGATTGTTTCTGCGAAAGATGTGTAACACGCCTTATAATACATCATAATGCATTTTGTCACCAACTCTATAGTATTCCTCTTTTCGTCGCTTTACTTGTTGAAAATATTTGGTCTTGCTCCTTTCTGTGCTAACCTTTTGGTCCATGCCACCACCAAAACCATATTTTTGCTAATAATCATGATCTTTGTTGTGTGCTTAAAAGTTACAATCATATGGCAACGTGATTAAAAAAAAGAACAATATGACCCTTTACTTTCAGGATTGGGCTAGTGGACCCAATACCACACTGGTCCCAGTGGTCTTTCCATAACTTTGCCATAGGAGTTATTTGTATTTTTTTTAAAGGGTTACCCCGGTAAAGTATATTAATCATCGAAAAAAATAAGTACAATGAAATGTGGCTGAAGTACCACATTAACCTCAAGCCAAAGCTTGAACTTCTACTAAAACGTTAGTGACATGCCACTTAACGAACTAGACATTATAAACTAAAAACAAATTATAACCCCTAATCGCCATATAATCTGAAAAATGTGGGCATTTTCCATGGCGTAAGAAAGTTAATAACCCGCGCCTTGTTCTTGAATCTGATCGAAACCATCTTGAGCCGAACAGTGACAACAATTTGATCTCTTAATTCTTTCGGCGATCTTCTAGTACTTTTAAACAGCCGGTTGTTTCGTTCCGACCATATGTAGTAGGTTGAAGCCGCGAACAAGATCTTTCCCACAATACTCTGAATTGTACGCTTCTTTGCCAATGGCTGAACCAGTTTACGATATCTGCCTCATTAATTAATTGATTGACTCATTTGTGGAAACATTTTAAGACGCATTTATTGATCATGGCGGGAATGTATACTCATTCATCTATACAATATATTATACTGCTTATAAAGGAGATTTACCCAAATATTGAAACTAGTAGAAAAGTTGAAAATTCTTATTTTAAGAAACATTGTAAAAATTAAAATCATTACAACCTACTAATTAATAATAGCAAACAAAACTGATATGTACACTCAGTCAAACGAAACTCATTGCCTCATTAATTAATTGATTGACTCATATGTGGAAACATTTTAATTAATAAGGATTTTTAACTTTTCTAGATTTCTATTCGTCCTCATCACTAATCGATTTTAATAACTACTACCATTCTGTTAATCAATCATAGAAAAGCCTCAATTAGTGAGATCATCCCTATGTGCTTGATTTCCTTATCGAGTTATTTTCATGATTTGATGATCAGGATCCATAGGGTTGTTGATTTCGATTTTTAGGGTTTGCATTCCATCCCCCTTTCTTTGTCGTCTTCCCCTTTTTTGTCTTTTTCCAATTAAATTTCCAATAAAAAACCTAACCCTAATTCCTTTCAAATCCAAAACCCTAATCCGCTTTGTTTCTCGGTTTTTTTTGTGTGATTTTTCAATTTTGTGGTATTCTTTTTGTTGTCTGGTTCAAATGGGTTCTCAGAGAACTAAGGAAGATGATGTGATGAAGATTTCCATGTCTGTGTTCGTGACTAATTTTCCAAAGCAAACGAGTGCTAAGGATTTATGGAATGCGTGTAAGCAATATGGGCATGTGGTTGATGCGTTTGTTCCTAACAAAAGGTCAAAGGCTGGTAAGAGGTTCGGATTTGTGCGTTTTATTAAAGTTTTTGATGTGGAGCATTTGGTTGGCAATTTATGTAAGGTGTGGATTGGTAGATAATCTAATCTGAAAGGAGAGATCAGAGACACATCAAATGGTAATATTAAGGATAATGGGCATAGGGATAATGCAAGTTCATATATGCATGTGGTTAAAAATTAGAGTCAAGTGAATGGGGGAGAGTGATAGCAAGCCAGTGTTGGTCTTAGATGATTCTTGCATTAACACACAAGATTATTCATGTTGTTTAAATGGGAAGGTGAAGGAGTTTGGAGTGTTAGAAAATCTAAAAGTGGCATTGGGGAATGATGGCTTCACCGATATTGACCTAAGATACCTGGGTGGGCTGTGGGTTATGATTGTTTTTGACTCAGTGGAGGTAAAAGATAAATTCTTGTTATCTACATGAGCTAGTTCGTGGTTCTCTCAGCTCATTCAAATGTCTAGTAGGAAATGATGAGATGGATAATCAGAGGGACAATTGTGATGTTGATATCGGGAAAGTAAGAAATATTTCTGATGAAGTAAATTTTAGCCCGGGATATAACACGTTCAAAAAAGCAGGTGGGGAATCTATGGACTCGGATCATTGTAGAGAGTCTGAAGGTTATCGGAAAGGTGGTTCTATATTAATTGTGATGGACGAATTGATTAAGGTGGGACAAACTATGAGGTATAATATGGAAGGGTCTATGAAGAATTTCGAAGATATCAGTAAATCACAAGGAGTGGATGATGTTTTCTGATGAATATGTTCTCTTTAAATATTCAAGGCCTTAACCCGAATGATAAAAAGTTTAGGTAAAGGAGTTGTGTATCTCTAACAAGGTGAATTTTCTTACGTTGCAAGAAACTAAAATGGAGTCTATTGATTTGTTTGAAATTAAAAGATGCTAGGGTAACTTTGTGTTTGATTATGTGCATAGTGACTCAGTTGGTAAATCATGTGGGATTTTATGTGTTTGGGATTATAATGTGTTTAAGAAACTAAATTCAATGGTTTCAGATTATTTTGTTTTGATTCAAGGCAATTGGGTGACTAATGGCAAATTACTTCTTATTATTTCGGTGTATGCCCCGCAATAGTTTTCAGAAAAGAAACTTCTATGGGATTATTTGGGTCACGTCATTGATAATTGGAAAGATACCGTGATCATCATGGGTGATTTTAATCAGGTCTGTAATAAAAATGAGCGGTTTGGTACTATTTTCAACGTGCATGGGGCGAATGCTTTTAACTCTTTTATCTCAATGGCGAATTTAGAGGAGGTTCCCCTTGGTGGATGTTTTTTTACGTAGTGTCATAGATCTGCTTTAAAGATGAGTAAACTTGATAGATTCCTCATGTCTGAAAGCTTACTGACTGAATATCCTAATTTCTTAGCCATCACCTTAGATAGATTCTTATCGAATCACCGTCCTATATTATTGCGTGAATCTACGCATGACTATGGGCCTATTCCATTTCGGTTTTTTCATTATTGGTTCGAAATGGAGGGTTTTGATAATTTTGTTAATGATGTTTGGCGTGAAGCTCCCTGTGAAAGATTATCGACAAAGGAGATGCGTCGTCGATACTTTGCATAAACATGCGGAGGTTGTAAAATTGATTCAAAAGGTGGATAAATTATGTGCAATGGAGGCATCTCAAAAAGGAAAAATCAAATGGGCAATTGAAGGTGACGAGAACTCAAAATATTATCATGGTATTCTTAATAAGAAACGAAACCAACTTTCTATACGAGGGGTTTTGGTGGAAGGAGATTGGGTGGAAAATCCTAATGTGGTAAAAAATGAGTTCCTTAATCATTTCAAGAATCGTTTTGATAGACCTAAATCTGTGCGGCCGATGCTTAATATGGAGTTTCCTCATCATTTGAATTCAATGAAACAATTAGATTTGGAAGCCGAGGTGTCAAATAAAGAGATTAAAAAGGCGGTTTGGGATTGTGGTGTTGATAAATCTTCAGGGCCAGATGGATTCACGTTTGGCTTCTATAAAAGGTTTTGGAGTTTAATATAACAAGATGTGGTGGCGGCGGTGAAATATTTTTTTCATTACAACCGTATTCCAAAAGGGTGTAATTCATCCTTCATAGCGTTGATTCCGAAGATTCCCGAAGTAAAACTGGTGAAGGATTTCAGACCGATTAGTCTTATTGGAAGTCTATATAAAATAATTGCCAAAATATTCGCTAATCGTCTTGTGATGGTGCTCGAAGATATTGTTAATAAGGTGCAATCGGCTTTTGTTGCGGATAGGCAAATTCTTGACGGACCATTTATACTTAATGAGGTTTTGCAGTGGTGTAAGTTGAAGAAAAAATATTCATTTATTCTAAAGATTGATTTCGAGAAGGCTTATGATTATGTTCGGTGGGATTACCTTGATGATGTCTTAAGAAAATTTGGTTTGGGTGAAAAATGGTGTGGTTAGATTCAAGTGTGTCTTCGATCTTCTTGGGGCTCGGTTTTAGTGAATGGAAGTCCTACGAAGGAATTTTAGTTCTTTAAGGGCCTTAAACAAGGTGATCCTCTTTCTCCGTTTCTCTTCATTTTGGTTATGGAAAGTCTTCACATTTCGTTTAAAAGAGTTGTGGATGCGGGCATGTTTCATGGCATTGTGCTTAATTCTTCTATGCAATTATCTCATATGTTTTATGCAGACGATGTGGTGTTTATGGGGCAATGGAGTACTAAGAATACCGATACGATTATTTATGTGTTGGAGTGCTTTCATCGGGCTTCAGGTCTTAGTATTAATTTAAGCAAAAGTAAGTTATTGGGTGTTGTGGTGAGTGAAGATAGGGTGGTGCAGGCTACGAATAGAATTGGTTGCGGTGTCCTTAAGGTTCCTTTTGCTTACTTAGGTTCGAAAGTTGGGGGAAATATGTCTCGGATTAAATCTTGAGACGAGATCGTGGATAAAATGGTAACCCGTCTTTCAACATGGAAGATGAAAACTTTATCGATTGGTGGTCGTTTAACTCTTCTCAAGGCGGTTTTAGGGTCCATGCCTATTTATCATATGTTTATATTCAGGGTGCCAATGAAATTCCCTCATCGCATGGAATCTATTCGAGGTCGGTTTTTTAGTGGTATCGATTTAAATAGTAAAAAATCGATATGGGTGAAATGGAGTAATGTTTTATGTTCTAAAGAGAAAGGTGGCCTTGGCATGTCTAGTTTATATGCGTTAAATAGAGCCCTTATGTGTAAATGGTTTGGCGGTTTACAACTTAAAAGAACTTGTTATAGACTAGGGTTATTAAAGCTATTCATGGTGAAGATGGGAAGAATGGTAGCGGATTCAAGGTTGGTTACAAGTCTATTTGGCGAAACATTCCCCAGGAGGTAGAGACCTTGAAGACAAAAGGTATGCACTTGTATAGTTTTATGCAGAAAAAGATTGGCAATGGTGCGGATACGTATTTTTGGGAGGATTTGTGGCATGGAGACATGGTTTTGAAACAAAGATTTCCTAGGCTTTATGCGTTGGAAGTGCATACGTTCGATGAATGGGTTTCTTGGATCGTAAATCTTCGGATGCCTGTTAAACATAAAAGGTTGTTAGAAGGGGTGTGTTTCGGGTTGTGGTGGCTAATTTGGTCTTTTCGTAATAAGTGTGTCTTTGGTGTGGATTCTCCTTGTAAGCGGCTTTTTTTGATGATGTTGTGTCGTATTCTATTTATTAGAGTCGGTATAGATGTGATGTGTCGTTTAGCTGGGTTGATTGGCTAAAAAATCCTAATCTTGTAACTTTGTAATTTTTCTAGCTCCTTGCTTGTTTTATTAATAAAGTGCTGTTCAAAAAAATACATTTGGGTAAATCTCCTTTATAAGGAGTATAATATAAAGTATTGATGAATGAGTATACATTCCCGCCATGATCAATAAATGCGTATTAAAATGTTTCCACAAATGAGTCAATCAATTAATTAATGAGCCAATCAGTTTCGTTTGACTGGGTGTACATATCAGTTTCGTTTGTTATTATTAATTAGTAGGTTATAATGATTTTAATTTTTACAATGTTTTTAAAATAAGGATTTTCAACTTTTCTATTGAAAAGTAATGTCATATGCATATCACAATAATATTCTTCTTCCTTATTATCGATAACCAAATGGCTAGGTTTCAACGTGTATTTTATTATTCTTTTGTGATTTTTAGCCATCCATGTGGTTTCATTAGTAGTATGTTATTGTACAGGTTTGCGCAGTAGTATGTTGTAACGAGGCCTAAGTCGAATA
>BQNB010091392.1:0-26887 GCA_026074375.1 Tanacetum coccineum
GAAAACCTTGTTCATAACATTGATTGTGTTCTTTATTATTCCGCTGCGTGTTATCAATCATTGTTATTCTTATCCTAGATGAGCAAAACGATCTCAACATAAAGGTTTTGGATTTTACTTTGGATAAAAGTAATCTTCTAGAATCCTCGCGGAAAACTTACTATACTATTATTGACTAATCTTTATGCTATATATTACGTATACGTATTTGGAGATGGATCACAAGCACTATATTGGCCACCCATCCAACCGAAGGAACCAACGAGCCCATCAATGAAGAGACATAGACACTAGGTATCCACTGCTATTTTGATAAAAAAAAAAAGCATCAACATTTATTACATCGAATATCATACATACAACTAACACAAACACAGAGAAAACCATACGACAATAAATTTAAAACATACAACATAAAATACACATGAGCCCAGACCTGTCTTACATAAAGGACATTATTCCCATACTCCACACTTATCTTACACCAAAGGCACCATCTCGACAAATCTAACACATGACAGCCATACAGAGCACATCAAGATTCAGTAGTCCAAGTTCCCCTTCAGCTTCTCAATGAAAACTCCCTTCCAAGTATTTGCAACTTCATCAAGTTTGGAATATCCTTAGCCTGAATCTCCTTCATAAAATCAGCCATCTTATCCGGCACATGCCTTCCAGCCAACATGTCCAACTCATCAACACACATCTCTCTTTGATCGACGATAGTAGTCACACGAGCACACAATGCATTTATCTCTCTCGCCAGTCTCAAATCCTTAGTGATTTCCCTATGACAACGGAGTATGAACTACGGTTCCCAATCCAGTGAATTAGCAATGTTGCGTAGCTCATCACAAATTGGTAATGCCGCCATTGATTGTGTTTTTTCTCAACTTGAAATGCAAAATACACTCACTTACCACCCTTTAAATAAATATTAAACCATCACCGTTCACTCATACCCCTTTATAAAATACAATTCCCATAAAAAAACTCATATGCCTTTATTGTAAAACATTTGTCCCTATCCTTTTTTTTATCAAAAACAGTTGACTATACAAGCTTTTTAAAAGTTGCTGGTTTCACAATATTTTATTTATTTTTGTCTGGCATTCATTTACTTATATTTATACGTATTTTCCATTTACTTAACTAGATATAAGAAACTAAACATACAATCGGTAACAAAAATTAGTCTACAACAAATACATAAATTTATTAAGTAGTTAGAAAATCACAAATACAGACTAATACCTTGACTACAAAAGCGCCACTACGCACCAAACAAAATCACACACTTATGAGCCTACCTAACCAAATCACAAAACCACGTTAACGGTTTCTCGACGAACTTCTCTTTGTCCATAAGGCCATTATATCTGCATCACATACTCGTATCTTACATAACCTCTCTGCATGCCTCCTTTCATCCTTCCACAAAACATTGTTCAAAAATTCAGCTGTCTTAACCGCCGCATCGACATCCGGCACAGCCTTTAACTCCTTAATAAAATCTACCCTTTCCTTATACGCAACTTCCATCTCCTCAAGCAAGACGCCCACGCGTCTTGCAAATTCATTATCCTCCTCTGCAGCATTTCGACAGTATAATGCCATCATATCGACCCACTCCCAATCACCAACACGCTCTTTCAACACCATACACTTTGTTAGCGACGTCATTACTTACTCTCTTGATAAAACACAAGCACATATCTCTTCAACATAAAACTCAATAAATACACACATCAAAATACAATTTTACAACCTATAATTTATCTAAACCAACATCTGTCAACATGCATGCTAAGTGTAAACAAAAAAATGACACATTTACAAGCTTTTATTACTTATTGAAAACAACAAATAATGCCAATATCTATATCAAACAACATATGTCCAAAAAATTATCTAAAGAACCATGTGTCACATCCATTGTACACAACAATTACAAACAATTAAAAAGCACACATTTACATGATTCTTTTGGTTAGTCTTTTGAATCAGTAAAAAAGAAACAACATACTCCATATGCATATCTATCAGGCATGTACAACACATCATTCCACTTCTGACCAAGTTGAGCATCATAGAATTCAAACCACATATACCAATACTTCAAAACAACATAATCTTTCAAAAAAAATCTGCTCAGAATCAGAACACCACAACTAAAAAACACATCATTCCACTTGCTATTGTTTCTTACTATTTATATCAATAGTCATCAATAGTTATCTCTTTCATAACAAGACATATAAAGATAAACAGCCATCTATCACCATGTGACCCTGCATGATGCATAAAAAATCTAAATATTCTCAATATTCTCAACTGAGATACTGCCTTTTATTTCTAAATTCAATGCCTACTACTATGAACCTAATTATGCTTACAACATACTTCCAACTAAGGAAAATAATTATCTCTTCTAAGTTTTGCTAACTCAATACCATACTTCTTACAGGAACACCTGCACACGACATCATAGAAGACATCGCATAGACAATCATCATGACTATACCCCACCAGATGTCTGAGACACCGCCAATAGAAAAAGATAATCCAGCAGGCACGACACAAGCACGCCCAAGTCCCATAGCTGCAAAAAGATCGCTCAACACAGACATATCCTTATAAGCCAAAAAAAACAAAGGGATTGAAACGTTTAGTATGGAACAAAACAATATCTGGCCTGAAATGTTTCCGGCATTTTGGTAAATCAAGCGTATGACGAAACTTAGTACAAGCCAGTAGATGTGTATTCTATGTTTGTCTAGGTTAAAATGCAAGTGAAGTCACTATGTTTTGGGTTTGTCCAGGTTGTAATAAGATACTTACCTTTAGCTTTCTCATTCTACATGTCATCCGTATCAACGAAATGCATTTTAGCCCCGCGCTCTGCGGCGAAGCGCGAGCTAAAATCCTAGTTATTACTAAAAAAAGATTCAAACACTAGGATTAATAAAGGTGAAGAAATATTACTAGTTCATTTGGATAGGAGGCTTGGACAAGTTGGATTAGGAAAAAGGATATAATAAGTGAAGCAACAAATGCTTTGGAGATACCCATTTTGTTTTAAAAGAGAATACAAAGGTAATGGAGTACTATTAATAAGTGTTTTTATTTGGGTGTGAATGAACCAAAGTTTCAGCTTGTATTTATAGGTTGCATGCACGAGAGAGATGGCAACCTAACATTTTTTACCTTAGCGGCCATGTTATGATTGATGGGTTGAGCATAATAGATCGCGGATCGGATCGGATCGAAAAATCAGACAGAACTTGACCAAATATATTTCGGTATGGTCTTCGGTCCGTCCTTTTTCTCATATTTGGTCTTTGACCGGTTCGGTCTTAAGCAAAACTGGCAATTATGCTTTATTAGACCGGATCGGACCGAAGACCGAACCGCACCGGACCGACCCGGAAATGGACCGAACATTTCGGTCCAGTCCTCGGTCTAGTATTTTTGACCAATTCAGTTTTCGTTCCGGTCCCGTTTTAGTCGGCCCGGTCCGGTTTTCGGACCGTGATCAACCCTACTATAAAGTAATGTATGTGTAAAAGGATTGGATCAGTTGGAAAACCTCATTTTTTGAAGACTGAGGTCAAGGGTTCGATCTTCACTCTTTGCAAGACCAAATGTCCTCTTGATGCAGCCTCTCTACCTTCGGGTAAGGGTATGGTTGTCTACATCTCACCTCCTTCACTACCCCGTGAAAGACAGAATTGTATACCGTTGAGTTTTAACAAGTAATGTTGGATTAGTTGGGAAACACTCTCTCTCTGGAGACAGTATTAAAGGGTTCGATCCTCACTCCCTGCAAGGTCGAAGATTCACTGAAAGTAGTCTCTCTACCTTCATATAGGGGTACGAATGTTTACATGTCACCTCCTCCATTACCTCGTAAAAGACGGAATTAAATACCGTTGAGTTTATGTATAATAGCAAGACTAACTTCAATTTATATGTAAGTCATAATATCTCAGCTATAATGTTGCGTAATCTTTTGCCGAACCAGTATATGCAATAAAATCAGTAATATTAGAGTTTTTATTCAATATATCCCTACTAATATAAGCTTCTTTCATTGTGATTTTGATCTCCTGATACTTGATTAATATATATGTCTTTTCTTACGATTTTATTTTTCTAAGTTTTCATTTAATCAGAATTTATACTATACGGTTTAACTTTAGGCAAGAGTTTAATCTATCTAATTTCACTTCCCTTATAACTCGTTTTGACGAAATTAAGCATTATTGTTGCAGAGTCTTTTTAAGTTTTTATCCTCATTTGTCATTTTAGGATTTTAACTATTGTTGAATTAAGTTTTTATAATTGCTTCTGTTTTGCATTGGTTATGAATTATAATATATACATCTCTTATAGTCTTAATAAACAATCAAAAAGAACTAGAAAAATCATTTATTAGATGCCTTAGGAAAAGCAAGTGTAACGAATCAGAATATAATAGCGAAGACAACTAAAAGAATCCGCGTACAAATATTTGATGAGAGTGAGGCTGGTTACAGTGGTATGGGTCGATCGACAAAAATGTTGGTCTAGAAGTGGGTCGGCCCATTGTGGGGTGGTTGTCTCTATCGGTTGCCGGTCTTTAATTTCGTTGAGTAGATTTTTTTTGAACGGCAAAGATGTAATATATATAAAAAAGAGTCTAGCAAGACGCTAGAAACTTAAAGTACAATAGAGTCAACAAAAAAAAAAACCATGCAAAACAAATCAATCTTACCGTTATATATTAATTAAAAAAAACTTTTTTAAACATTTAAAATTTAAACCATATAAATACTTCATTTATTTCATTATTTTATACGAAAATTCAAACCACTTTTATATTATACTTCTCATTTTTATTTACAATGTCTAACGGTTCGGCTTCCGCTTCAAACTAGGGGTGGCAATTCAGGTCGGGTTCGGATTGGCGTGTTCGGGTTGACATGTTGGCGGGTCAGAAAACTTCACCCCGAACCTGACCAATTTAAATAATCGGGTCAGCTATGTCAACCCTAATCTGTTTAAACATAACCCGAACCTGAACCATTTAACCCGTATATATACTTGTGTTGGCGGGTTAAATATGTTACACGGGTTGAATAGGTTAAACGGGTTTCATGTTAACCCATTTAACCTGTTTTATATACAAAAATTGACACATTACATGGGTTCAACATGTTAAATAAGTATGCAGGTCGACCCGTTTAACCCATTTAACCCATATAATAAAATATATATAATTTTTAATTTAAGGAAAAAATCTTAAACGGGTTAGCGGGTCGACCCGATTAATTTATTCTCAACCCGAACCTGACCTGTTTAATAAACGGGTTAGATGGGTTGACCCAAAACCGACCAGCAATCTATTTAGACTCAACCCGAACCTGTTAATTTTCGTGTCGGTTTCAGGTCGGGTTTCGTGTCAGGTCAGAAATTATCACCCCTACTTCAAACCGTCGTCGAAAGGCCAAGACGTCACAACCATGAACAACAGCGGAAGAAATCACGTTGTGTAAAGCTTGGTGCGACGTAACGAAAAACTACGTCACCCGAGACGCCATGAATATGAGAGGGTTTTGGTTGAAGGTTGTTGCTTACTATGAGAAAGAAATGGGGAGAATTTTCGAGGATACGATGCCATCATCATGAAATGGAAACGTACGATTCGTCCAAAAATTGTTGCATTTAGTGCCGTTTACGATAATGTCCAACGAATGAAAGAAAACGAGTCATGTAACCTCACTGTGTTTCAAAGAGCATTAGCGGAATATGAAACGCGGTACGGACATAACTTTACATTGGATACGTGTTGGAGAAATTTGAAAGATCATGTTGCTTGGACGGATGTTGAGATGCCTTTATTTAACCGAAAACATAATAATGAAGTTTAGTTTAAGTTTCTAATGTGGAAACTAGAATGGGAGGTTGAATAGTTTACCGCTTTTTAAATTATTGTGACGTTTGTATATAAAAAGTTAGATTCGATTTTATGTGATCTCAATGTACACACAATATGAACAATCTAGTTAAGTAAATGAATGACAATAAGTAATAATGTAAATTTGTAAGACAAGAGATAAGATTTAGAAAGATCAAACCACAACACACGGATTTATAGTGGTTTGGTAACGAAGCTCTTCTTCGCCCTACTCCACTCCTCGAGTACCCAAGAGTTCTCTTCACTATGTCAACAAACTCCCTTTAGGCGGAGAAAAACGTACACAAGTAGCTTACACCAATTTCTGACACTAAGCCAAATGTTGAGTCCTGAACTTAGCTAGAACCAATCTACCACACACTCGTATTTTGAGGCCTAAAATACTAACCACACTAACAAGATTTCACTTCACCTAAACACTAACACGATTAACCCGATCTAACTATTACACACAATCACAAGAGATATAAATGAATTACAAGATACAACAGAATCGTAACTATGTTACGTGAACACCAACTAAGCTATAATACTTCTTGACTTGATGATAAGAAGTATTCTTCTCTTGCACTTAAGGATTTAAGCGTGAATCACTTGGAAACAAAGGCTTAAGATTAAATGATCAAAGGATTGTAGGAGATATGTAAACTGATTTTAAACAAAAAGAAAATGAGGGCAAAATGTGAGAAATCTGTGGGGAACAGTTCACTATTTATAGGCAGAGCTGGGATCCGTTTTACATGGCCGACCCCCTTAGCTCTATGACCGACCCCTTATCACTAAGGGGCCCGCCCTACCTATAAGGGGGCCACCCACAGTAGGACGCTCCCATTTTTGTCTTTTCCAAGGGAGGTGTTTTCTGGATCAGTTTTATACAATTTTAGGGGGAAAATTTAAATTCAAAATATTTATTTTGAATAAAACATTTTTTGTAAATACCAAAAATGTTTTGTGTATGTTTTAAAAAATGCTTCTTACAGTTTATAAAAATGTAAGGTTTAGAAAAAATAAATTCCTTTAATCACAAATAAATTAAGCATTTATTTATTCATACATTTAAGTGATTAATTTTCGAAATGAAAATTTACAACTAATTACTTGTTTACGTTTAATTTTACATAGAGCGTTTTTACATTTTGTGATTATCAAAACGTAGAGAGGTCTAAAAATATCAATAACGTTTTTAGGCATTATTTCTATCAACAATCTCCCCCTTTTTAATGATTAGAAAATCTAAACTTATTAAATGTAAAATTATTTTCAAACAAGTATTTAGTGAGTTTTAATTCATTCATCTCCCTTTTTGTAGAATCAAAAAGGCTTCGCTAATGAATTAACGTAAGTCCGACTGAATGAACACTCCCCCTTGATGTGTGCCCCCCCTCGTTTGAGGACACCAAGGAATCGGGCTATGATAACTTTGCTACAAAAACAAGTAAGAGGAACAAGACCAATATTTCTAACATATAGCAAAGACAAAGGGAAAATATTCAAGCATGGTTACAATACTTGATAAATAACAACGCTCAACTATATTGATAGGATTCAACCATCACAAAAATAATTAACTACTAGAGGAACATAAGTGCATTCATTAAACATAAAGTATTGTGTATGAAACACAATATTACAACATGCATACATTAAGGCTAAATATTATGCTTGAAGCATAATAATACATCAATCATAAATAAAAACTACAAAGGTCATAATTTTCCTAGAATTGCATAGGACTTGCTTGCAAAAGGATGGATTAATCGTTTATTTGAAAGCGAGAAAATACTAAGCGTATTAATTGCATAGGACTCTAACTAAAAGAAAACCTAAGAAATAATCCAAACGCTCCTTGATTTAGTTTTGCTCAACCAAGAATGTCAAAAAATATTTATTGGATTATATATTTCGGCAATAAGTATGAGATCATCATGTGTGCAAGAAAAACGTTTTTAGCATATATATATATGAAAATTATTTTCATGAGTTCCTAGTCGTGAGAAGTTTTTCGAAAAATAAATTGGAATTTATATTATATATGTAAATATGTATTTATAATATTCAAACATGGAGATCAAAGTTGTGTGAAAATCGAGTGTTTGCAAATGTGCAATTCCTATGACTATGGGAAGCACAATAAAAGGAAAATTCCTAATTTTTGATTTTGTGCAAAATAGAATCCTAGACACGAGATCGAGAGAGGAATAATTGAAATTACTTATGATTTTGGCATATTTTAGTGATTCTTAAATGAGATGTGATAATTTCAGTTTTGGTAATATGATTACTTTAATGGACATTAAATATTCTAGTCATTTTGTTCCATCATTCCTAGACCTAGACGCAAGTAATTGAACGACTCTCATTTAAGAGGTTTAGTTAGAATGTCGGTGATGTTGTCTTCCGACGGAACCTTTTCGATGGTGATATTTCCCTTTTGAACATTGTCGCGAAGGAAATAGTGACAAATTTCTATGTGTTTAGTAAGCGAGTGTTGAACGAGGTTTTTGCTTAAATCTATTACTCCTTTGTTGTCACATAATATAGGAATGTCATCGACACGAATGCCATAGTCAACGAGAGCTTGTTTTATCCATAGTGCTTGTTGACATGCCTTTCCGGCGCTTACGTATTCGGCTTCGGTAGTGGATATAGCAAGAGCGGTTTGCTTATTCGAAAACCAAGATGTTAAACAACATCCCATAAACGTACAAATACCGCTAGTGCTTTTTCGGTCCACATAATCTCCTGCATGATCAGAGTCGGCATATACTACGGTTTCTATGCCGGACCCCTTAGGATACCATAATCCTAAGTGCGTAGTGCCTTTAATGTATCGGAAGATACGTTTAACCGCTTTAAGATGAGAGGTTTTGGGATCCTCTTGGAAGCGTGCACAAAGGCAAACACTAAACATGATGCCGAGCCTACTTGCCGTTAAGTATAATAAGCTACCTATCATACCTCTATATTTAGTATTATCTACGGACTCACCTTCTTCATCTTTCGTGAGTTTTATTTCTGTAGACAAAGGAGTTTTCATAGGTTTAAAGTCTTCTAATCCAAATTTCTTAAGCATTTCTTTTATATATTTGGATTGATTGAAAAATATACCATCTTCTAATTGTTTTATTTGTAATCCTAAGAAAAAGTTTAGTTCACCCATCATACTCATTTCAAACTCATCGTGCATGATTTTGGAAAATCATCACACAATTCTTGACAAGTTAAGCCAAATATGATGTCGTCGACATATATTTGAACAATTATGAGGTTAGAAATTTTCTTTTTAGTAAAGAGTGTGTTATCTACCATTCCCATAGTATAGTTATGTTTAATGAGAAAGGCTTTTAACCTATCGTACCAAACTTCAGGAGCTTGTTTGAGTCCATAGAGCGCTTTCTTAAGTTTATAAACATGATTAAGTTTTGCGAAGTCAATGAATCCCGGAGGTTGTGCCACGTAAACCTCCTCATTGATAAAACCATTAAGGAATGCACTCTTCACATCCATTTGAAATAGTTTGAAATCTAGTGCGCATGCATAAGCTAATAAAATTCTTATAGATTCTGTTAGATATTATAAAAAGACTCGGTCACCCCGTTTATTGTAGCTCGTAGTTATTACTTAATCGTATGACATACGGTATTAGGTCGGGTATTAAAGCCCACGTGTAAGCCCACTACCAAGGCCTTAGGCCGGTTTTGGATCAACTATATAAGCCTCTTCCATGTGTTGGAAGAGGTGGTTAGTCATTTTATACACACACACTTTCTCTCTCAAGAGGAGTGTACATTTTCTTTGTTTCTCTCTCTAGCATTAGACTAATCCACTAACCATTCAATTGTGTGATGATATCCAATATCCTACAATTGGTATCAGAGCTCATGGAATGATTAGATCGTTTGTGTGTGCGTTTTAGTGCTTAGTTTAGATCAATAGTTGAGTTTTAGAAGGTTTTAGCTCTTGTTCTTGAGTTTCATTGATTTTCATGTTTCTTGTGTTAAAGTTCATGTTTTTGTAGTTGCTATAGCCCTCTAGTACTCAGTTGTGCAAAAGAATCCAAGTCAAAATGTCCAAAAGGGTGATTTTTAGGTGTTTTAAGGTGTAAAAGTTCGTATCTCTTCGTAGCGGTTTGGTATTCTGTGTTCTGTTAGTTGTAGCGGTTTGGTACACTGTTCTGGCGGTTTCTTAGAGTAGTATACTGTTCTGGCGATTTGTCAGGTTTGTACACTGTTCTAGCGGTTTGTCGTTTCTGACAACGGTTTGTCCTTTTAGGCAGAGGTTTGTCAGTAGCGGTTTGTCGTTTAGTGTAGCAATTTACTAGTAGATGTTTGGTAATCATAGTGGTTTGATACCATAGCGGTTTACAAGTTTTTAAAGACAATTTCTCATATCGATTTGGGAAATAAACATCTGCCAATTTCATTTCTTGGTAGCGGTTTGGTGTTTTCTCTTCATAGCGGTTTACCACCTTCTTCTAGTAGCGGTTTGGTGTTGACAGCGGTTTGATACCATAGAGATTTATAGGTTTTTGAAGACTATTTCTCATAGCGATTTGGGGAACAAACCTCTACCCATTTCATTTCTAGGTAGCGGTTTGGCAGTTCGTCTTCATAGCGGTTTACCATTCGTAGCAGTTTGACAATAGCGGTTTGACAGTAGCGGTTTGATTACTATTCTAGCGGTTTGAGACACTGTTTTGGACTATTGGACTACTTTGACATTTGAACTACTTTCAAACTTAAAACTTAACAAACCAAAACAACAAAAATACTTAATTTCACTTTACCACTTTTAACATACAATCACTAATCATTGATCGAATACAATCACTAATCATTGATCGATCCAATCATATCATTTCATAATCAATTAAAATGTCCAATCAGTCAGAAGATATTCAAGTGGCCGGTTCTGATACTCTCCCTCCCATGCTTGACAGGACTGATTTTGAGTCATGGCAACAACGAATTCGGTTATACTATAAGGGAAAAGATCATGGAGAGTACATACTTCAGTTTATTGATGAAGGCCCATTCAAGATGGGACGGTACAAAGATGAGATTGCTTCAGGTGCTGATGGTCCTTATCTAGGCCCAAAATGAGACAAAGTGGTTGCAGACCTTTCACAAGCTGAAAAGGATAGACTTAGAGCTAACATTCGTGCAACGCATATCCTTCTTCAGGGCTTGCCAAGAGACATCTACAAACTCATTAACCATAACACGGATGCCAAGGATATTTGGGATAATGTGAAGATGTTATTGGAAGGTTTTGAATTGACCAAAGATGACCGTGAATCTCAGCTATACGATGAATTTGAACATTTCGGGCAACACAAGGGTGAAAACATTCATGACTACTACGTCATGTTTACCAAGCTAATCCACGACATTAGACATATCAAGATGACCATGCCTAAAATTCAGCTGAACTCTAAGTTTGTAAACAACATGTTACCCGAATGGAGTAGATTTGTGACGGCGGTCAAGTTAAACAGGGGTTTGAAAGAGTTTAATCATGATTAGTTGTATGCTTACCTAAAGCAACACGAGTTTCATGCCAATGAGAACAAGATGCTGATGGAAAGACTCAACCAACACTCATATGATCCACTTGCCCTAGTGTCTAATGTTTCACCTTATCAATATCCTTCATCATCATCATTAGTTCCTCCACAACCTTCATACATTCCACCAGTCACATACCAACCTTAGTTTATTGATAATACACAACTTGATACAGGTTTCTCTCTAACTGGTGAATTGCTTGACAATTTAACGAAACAAGTTGCCCTTCTCGCCCAACAATACAAAACCCAATTTCCTCAAACCAAAAATCAATTGAGAACCTCCTCCAGCACACGAAATCAAGCCACACTGCAGAATGGCAGGGTTGTGGTTCAAAAGTTTTAGGGGAGACAGAACAGGGTTCAAAGAAACAATACTAGGGATACTGTTGCGTCAGGAAATAGGGGAGCTCAGTACAGAGCTGGTAATGCAAATGTTTGGCAAGGAAAGCCAATCAAGTGTTACAACTGAAATGGGATTGGTCATATAGCAAGAAACTGCCATCAGCCGAAACGACCACAGAACTCTGACTACTTCAAGGAAAAGATGTTGCTGATGCAAGCTCAAGAAAATGGAGTAGACTTGGATGAGGAGAAGCTGTTGTTTCTTGCGGGTGGACAACCCAATACTTTTGATGATGAGGTGGATGAGGGACCAGTTCAGGATATGGCTCAGAAGAAAGACAACATCTTTCAAGCTGATCAATGTGACACCTTCAACTCTGATGTTGATGAAGCTCTTACTACTCAGACAATGTTCATGGCCAATCTCTCCTCTGCTGATCCAGTTTATGATGAAGCTGGTCTATCGTATGATTCTGACACACTCTCTGAGGTACAAGATCATGATAATTGTCTCGATAATATGAATGAGTCTCATGAGGAACACGAGATACACAATGATGTATAACCAAACGACTTTGTTGACTCATATACTAAATATACGAGTAGTAGTAATATTATCTCGTATGAACAGTATGTGCAGGACAACGAAGACCAAGTTGTACACAGTGATGTATCTTCTGTTCCTAATGATGCAGTAATGATTATTACCAATGATATATATGAGCAGGATGCCCAATGTGTCACTTCTAACAAGCCCAACAATACTGTTAATGCATCCCTAACTGCTAAACTTGCTAGATATAAGGAATTAGCTGAAGTTTATGAAAAAAGGGCCCAATTTGAACTAACTGAACGAGAACTGATGATTGATACACAGATGAGAATGATTATCAAAGACCGTAATGTTAAGGAAGAATCTTTACAAAAGGAACTTCATTCTGTTAAAATGCAACTTAACTCTACCCTTAACCATAACAAGTTAATAAGGGAAGAAGTATCAACGTTAAAACAGGATTTTAAACAGAAAGAAAATAAGCTCCTTGAAGAATTTCTAGACATGAAACACTTAAAAGAAAAGGTCGAAGATAAGCTATATAAACAAGATCAGTCTCTTCAAACAGTCCATATGTTGTGCAAACCTAAGTCCTTTTATGATGAAGTCAATAGGGTAGCAATAGGCTACAAGAACCCCTTTTATCTGTCTAAAGCAAAGCAAGTTCAACCTGCTCTATATAATGGTCATGAGATTGTCAAGACTAACCATGCTCGTACCTTAGTTCATCACTCAGAGGACACCCTAGAGATAGCCCAGAGTGTGTGAAAAAGAAGTTTAAGATTGCACCACATGATTACTCGAAAGAGAATTATTTAGCGACTTTCACACCTCAGAAAGAATTGACCCCTAAGCAGATATTTTGGTTTGATGATCTTCTCAAAATGAAGGCCAAAGCTCTCAAAGAAAAGGCCAAATCTGCAAAACCAATTACAGTTATGACGGTGTATCCTCCCAATACACCTGCAAAGCTGGTCCTCAAAGTCCTCCCAACAAAAAGTCAAGTACAAGTAAATATTTATTCTCTAGTACAACTTTTTTGGAATTTGATAAAACCTGTAAAATAAGAATCACACCTACGGGTCTCACTAAAGGGGAAAGGGGTTTTGAACAAACAAAGACATGTTATCTCACCGAGGTAATCCTATTTTTCAAAACAATCAAAGAACATTTTGAAAACAAAAAATCAGTGACATCTTCGGATGCTCCTGCATTTGAGTCAGTTTTTGTAATCGGAAACCTAAAAGAACAGCTTCAAGGAAGGCGCAATACAATTAGAGAATTGAAAGAGAAAATTTCTCGTTTGCAAGCGAAACATAGTGATGTTGATCTCATTTAGATTCTCAGAACAAAGATTTAACTATAAAAGTCAATGCCCTACAAGATCTAAATGAGCGTTTTAGGGCAGAAAAAGAGAAAGTTAAGCAGCATTACAAGGAATTGTATGATTCAATCAAGCTCATACGTGCTAAAACTATTGAAAAGACAAATTCTTTGTTAGCTGAAATTAAGAACCTAAAGGCTCAGATAAAAGGAAAAATGACATGCGTCACTATGCCTGCTGAAAAACCAAAAGTTCTTGCTCCTGGTATGTATGTTATCGATGTTGAACCAATCCCCCCTCGTAATAGGAATAATAGGGAAGTTCATCTAGATTATCTCAAACATCTTAAGGAAAGTGTAGAAACACTTTGTGAGATTGTAGAAGAAGCTAGGGTTGAAAAACCATTAGATAGAGCACTTGCATCTGTCTGCCTTTACACTAAACAATCTCAGAAACTGTTAGAATATGTGATTGACACTTGCCCAAAAGATTTCAATAAAAGAGATAAAAGGCTTGATACTACCCCTTTAACTAGGAAAAAAACAAGTAACTTTTAAGAAAACATGCAAAACTTCAACTAATAATACACAAAAACATGTTGAGCAACAGAAAATCAAAAAGACTAATGAACCTGTGATTCCTTATATCAAAGCCTAGGCGCAATACAAAGAAAGATAGGACCTTGCCAGCTAAGAGTGACAAGCAGAAAGTAGAAGACCATCCTAGGATCAATAAGTCTATTATGATACGAAAGAATCGTGTTGATTCTAGTATTAGCTATAAGCGTACTATAATTAATTCGAATTCTAATTATGTCTGCAAAACTTGTAACAAATGCTTAATGTCCTTTAATCATGATGAATGTGTTATGCAATCGTTGAAGTTTGTTAGGAAACCCCCTGTCAACAAGGTTTGGAGAGTTAAGCAGGTTAAGCAAGTCTGGCAGGCAACTGGAAAATTGTGTGCCAACGTCGATTATCAATGGAAGCCCACTAGAAGGAAATTCACTTTAGGAGAACGGTGCCTTTTAACTAGGATTACTACATCTAAAGTAGTTCCCGTAAGACAGCCTAAAACCGATAGTACTAGTAACATTGTGATAACTGAGAGATTGCGTAACACTTCTCAGAAACCACTAACTAGATACCAACGTAAAAACAAACAGGAAAAGGCAACTTCCACTGACATCCCCACTATAGCTGAGACACAGACTACTGACTCTTCTGTGATATATACTGTTGTTTCTGCTAACCAACAGGACCCCAACCAAAAATAGGGATCCAATATTCCAAAATCTCCATCCTCGTCGGTTTTCAAATGCAGGTCGTACATATCGTCCTTTGGTATTTGGATTCAGGCTACTCAAAACATATGATATGGGATCGCTCATGGCTCAAGAATTTTGTGAAAAAATTCATCAGGACAGTTAGATTCGGAAATGATCATTTTGGTGCTATTATGGGTTATGGAGATTACGTGATTGGTGACAGTGTGATTTCCAGAGTATACTATGTGCAAGGACTGGGACACAATCTCTTTTCTGTCGGACAATTTTGCGATTCAGATCTTGAAGTTGCATTCCGCAAACACTTATGTTATGTCAGGGATGTTAATGGTGTCGACTTAATCAAAGGCAATCGTGGCACTAATCTATACACTTTTCTGTTGAAGACATGATGAAGTCCTCTCCTATCTGCTTATTGTCCAAGGCCTCAAAGAACAAATCATGGTTGTGGCATCGTTGGTTAAATCACTTAAACTTCGGTATCATCAATGATCTTGCTCGAAAAGATCTGGCGAGAGGCTTACCTAGGTTGAAGTTTGAGAAAGATCATCTTTGCTCGGCTTGTCAACTTGGAAAAAGCCAGAAATATTCCCATAAACCCAAATTGGAAAACACCAACTTAGAAGTTCTTAATACCCTTCATATGGATTTATGTGGACCAATGCAAGTACAAACAATTAATGGGAAGAAATACATTTTAGTCATCGTTGATGACTATTCTAGGTTTACTTGGGTCAAGTTTTTGAGATCAAAAGATGAGACTCCAGAGTTCGTCATCAAATTTTTGAAACAAATACAAGTCGGTCTCAACAAAACTGTCAGATACATCTGTACCGATAATGGCACATAATTTGTTAATCAAGTTCTGACTGAATATTATGAAAGTGTCGGCATTTTTCACCAAAAATCAGTTCCGAGAACTCCGCAATAGAACGGCGTTGTCGAAAGACGAAACCGCACTCTTGTGGAGGCTGCTCAGACAATGCTGATATTTTCCAAGGCTCCGATGTTTCTATGGGCAGAAGCTGTTGCTATTGTAACATCCGGCAATTTTCAAAATTTTAAATGACTATTTCACCCTTTGACTTTTTGGGTCTGAGTTGACTTTTTGACTTTTGGTCTTTTATTGTCACATAAAAGCGATTACCGCGTAACCGGTAAAGTTTTCGAAACATATTTTAAATCATATTAATTATTTCATATCTCATGTGCAAAGTTATTTTTAACTTATTTGACTTGAAAACGAACAAGAAATATGTTATTCCTAAGCTGACTTATCAAAAACGAACCGCTAAATCACGTTTTCACGACCCGGACTCTAAAGCAATTTGATGTAAAACGACATTCCGGACAACTTTTTAGTTTTGCCCGAGACCCGAAAACAGTCAGAAAGTGACTGAAATGCCCTCGCAAGATTTTAGAAACAAGAAAATAATTAAATTATATTTAATTAACACTTTTTATTAAATAAAAATATTTAATAAATTAGTCATCATTTTATTCAGTAACGTTTGTTGAAGACGCAAATATTCGAGTAAAAAAAATCATTTTACGGACAAAGTTTATCAGTAATACACAAATAAATAATAAACGTTTTAAATAAATTTTATAAAACGTTTATGAAAATTAGTCGAGTGAATACTCGTTTTTATGGGAAAAATTATTTGGAACGCAATGGCGCAAGTTTCGTGTTATAAATCATTCATTAACTAGTCCAAACGAGTCCCGAACCATTATATTACAAAAGTTACACTTTTGGTCCCTGTGGAAATATTTACAGATAAACCCTAGACTATTTGGACTTGCCATTTTATTTTATAACTTTTATATATAAATAAAATTTATAACAAATATCTCATTTTCATTTTTGTTTATACACACACACTCTCTCACTCTTTCCGGCAGCCACCGCCGGATTCCGGCCACCACCGCCGCCGCCGAAAAAGTTTTCTGGCGAGTTTTCCGACTAAGTCTCAAAAGCCTCCCCATCACCCGATCTACCCGATCCCCACCACCACGCGCCGCCACGCGCCTATTTCCACCACCATTAACCACCACAGCCGCCGCCATCATCTCATCATCATCATCACGTCACCACTGTCATCATCACACCGTGACCAATCCCTCCGTCACCACACCACCAGTCACATGGGTGGTTTGTGTTATTATTTCAACAGCATGGGTGCGTTTGTTTTTTATTATAAGCACCAGGGTGCGTCGGGGTTGGCCGCAACACTAAAATAAGGTGCGTTGGGTTTTTATAACCCATTAGGGTGCGTCCGGTTTTGTTCTCAACCAGACTAGGGTGTGTTGGTTTGTGATAACCCACATGGGTGTGTTTGATTCTGTGGGGGGGGGGGGGGGGGGGGGGGCCTAACCCCAACAGTTAGAGTGCGTTTTGATGTTATAAAACACAAAAGGGGTGGGTTGGTTCGTCCTCAGCCCCAAACTATTTTGGGTGCGTTCTGGTTTCGTTGGTTCTAAGCCTAAAGGGTTGGCGTGGGATTTTACGGCAGCAGCAAGGGCTGCGTGTTGGTTTTTTCTATTGCACAATGAGGGTGCGTTGGGTTTCTTAAAAACCCAAAAAGGGTGTTTAGTTGGCTGCCTGGCAGCATTAGGGTGCGTTGGGTTTGGGTTTAGCACCGAATAGGGTGCGTTTTTTTTGGCAGCCACCGGCCACGGGTGCGTTTGGTGGGTTTAATAGCACCAAAGGGTGCGTTTGGCTGTTATTAGCACCGAGAGGGTGCGTTTGGATCTGGGTGTACCAGATTAGGGTGCGTTTGTTTGTTATTAACAACATAAGGGGCGTTTGGTTGGCTGCAAAACGGCACTAAGGGTGCGTTTGGTGTTGTTCAACCGTCATAGAGTGCGTTTGGGTTAAGAAAAACACACTAAGAGTGTGTTTGGTTTGGCAGATTAAAACCAAGGGTGTGTTTGGTTTAAGAAAGACACATAAGGGCGTGTTTGGTTTGACAGTTTCAAACTAAGGGTGTGTTTGGTTTAGCGAAACGACATAGGGTGCGTTTGGGTTAGTAGAAAACAACAAGGGTGCGTTTGATGGTATAAATCGATTAATATATCGTAAGATTTTATAAATATAAACTGGATTAAATGGTGGTTTAAATGGTTAAATAAATATACTATTTATTATTTTGTTTTTATGTTTACAACACATGAGATGTGTTTGGTTTTACTTATTTTTGATTTCGTTTATATACATATATATTGAAATTGAAACACGCGAGTATTGCAACATTGATTGATTAAGTGGAAAACATTGGATTTTTTTTACAATGGGAAAACAGTCTTTATAAACGAATAGATTTATGCCGAAAAATCTAGTAAACTACTACTAATTTAATAGATTTCATTATAATCACTATTATTCTTAGAAAAACCGATTAAAAGATGAAGTTATTAGTTTAAAGATTGTTAATTTGTAATTATACAATAACCGGATGAACAAACGGGAACTATACTTTTATAGATAGGATAACTATTTTAACTAAAACCCGTCAAGGAAATAATATACTAAATTATAAAATATTATTTTATAATTCCCGACTAGAAGATGAAGTCATAACTTTTGTAAAAGCTTTACAAACATCGTTTAACATAATTTGTAACCTTAAAACATCGTTTACATCTATACAAGAACTTTTTATTTATTTAATTAGTTTTCTTTGTTATATAATTCACGGTACGAATTATATACTTGTTCATTTTTTTTCCATATGTAATATATACGGAATATATTACACAACTTTGTCCGTTTTATCTTTTCGATTGATTTATTTAAACCAACCACCAAACTTTAACAACTTGAAATCTAAATCTTTTCTCGACATGTCGCGTTGAGGTGACTATCCATCGGGAAACCCAAATTCATTATCCTAGGCTAGTGGGACTTAGCAGTTGAGTTAAGCTGCAACTTCTTGATCGAGTCGTTCCGGTTTCCGTTTGTGTTGTGCTTAATATGTGCATCTCTGCAAATCGTCCTTCATCATCAAGGTGAGTTTATAGCCTCATGTTTTACTGGTTTTACATATATTTTTGGGGTGAGAACATGCTTGTTTACAAATGCATTTACGTGGTTGATTACCTGTTTGGTTTACATACTCATTTATATATCTCGCGAGGAGATACAATACTTGGTTTAATTTTTGAACGTAAACACATACTATACTTTTATGATTACGAATTAGCTTAGGTTGCATGAACTGTAAATCACTTGGAGGGTGAGCGCGAATGTTATGAAATAGATCTATTCGGGATTGATCATTTCCGTTTACGGTGATTAGTTCACTGGCAAAACGAAGTTTATAACATGTAGGAAACGATGGTTGGTGTCTTCAGGAGCCAACATTTACATACACATGAGAACAGTTTTCAGTATGCCTAGGGGTTTCTTGGAGGGGGACACCTATGATGGGTTCATATTATTTTCATTAATTGCTCGGGTGTTCTTAGAGGGGGGGACACCTATGATGGGTACATATTATTGTCATTTAATGCTCGGTGTCTTGGAGGGATCACCTACGATGGGTACCACTACTTACCGTTGCCTTGATATAAAGTGGCCATACACTACAAGTTTACGCACAGTTTTTCATAATTAGTGTATGGTAATCTTGGTTTAATTCATACTTAAACATGTTGGTTGATTATATATTATTTATAAATATCATACATGTTTTGGAACAATTGCGGTACAAACCGTTGATACGGACATTTTGGGACTCTTTGGGGATTGAAATGGTCCTGCATACTTTACAACTATTGATTTCGAAAATTGTACAAACATTTTGGAGGACATTTAAGGATTTAAATGGTCATACACACTTTACAGAACCTTGGTTCAACATTTATACTTAAACAAATCTATGAACTCACCAACTTTAATGTTGATACTTTTTAAGCATGTTTTTCTCAGGTAAATTAGATGCTTGGCTTTCTGATGTGCATTGGAGTCTATACCTTCAAGCTTTTCAGTGTGATGCAATAATGGGACAAATGTTATATCAATTTCAAAGAAATCAACGAGATTACTTTTCAAACGACACATTTAGAGGTCGTTCTCTTGTATCTAGCGCTGTGTATTATGAAGTAACGCCCCGGATATACTTCCGCTGCGGCATATTTTTGGGGGTGTTACAGCTACTGCTTTCTACACTCAAAACCGATCCCTTATTCACACTCGTCACAAAAAAACTCCATATGAATTAGTGCATGACAAAAAGCCCGATCTTAAATTTCTCCGTGTTTTTGGTGCTCTTTGTTACCCAACAAACGACAGTGAAGACCTTGGAAAATTAAGACCTACAGCCGACTATTAGAATTTTCTGTCGGTTATGCACCAAATAGGAAGGGTTATCGAATCTACAACAAAAGAACCCACAAAATCATGAAAACAATTCACGTAACATTCGATGAGCTGACTGAGCATATGGCTCCTGTGCATATCCGTACAAGACCCGAGCCAATCAGTACAGAGCTCATACCAAATCCGGTCCCTACAGCTCCTTATGTACCTCCTACAAATAAAGAGTTAGAGATTTTATTTCAACCGATGTTCGATGAGTACTTTGAAACCCCTAGTGTTAAACAACCGGTACCTCCTACTCCAACAGTTCAAGTTCCAGTTATTTCAGTCGGTACACCTTCATCTACGAAAATAGATCAAGATGCACCTTCAACAAGTCATTCACCGTCATCTTCGGAAGTACAACCTCCTATCTTACATCAAGGTGTTGCAGTTGACATTCTATTGAGACAACCATTTTTGCTTCATGCTGACAAACGATCCTTGTGAAAACGTATTTGCTCAAAACTGAGTCCTATTGAGTCATCATCTAGGGATGTTTGTGAAGTGAATTTGACAAGTTAATTTCAACACATGATCACCTTAAAAATGGTCAAGGATCACCAATGGGAATATAATGGTAATCCCTCTTTTTTTTTTTTTTTTTTTTTTTCCTCGGTATCCACCAGGAAACAGTTAGCCACCGATGCTTTGTGGTGCTTCTACAATTCTGCACTGTCAAAAGTCAAACCCAAAAATTTCAAGTCTGTCGTGACCGAAGATTGCTGGTTTGAAGCTATGCAAGAAGAAATTCATGAGTTTGATCGACTTCAAGTATGGGGGAATTAGTTGCCAAGCGGATTATGGTCATGATAATCGCTCTTAAGTGGATTTATTAAAGGTCAAGCTTGACGAGATGGTATGTTTAAAGAACAAGGCACGTTTAGTAGCTAAAGGATATCGACAAGAGGATGAGATCGACTTCGAAGAATCATTTGCACCGGTTGCACGAATCGAGGCTATCAGAATATTCATTGCAAACGCCGCCAGCAAAAACATGACCATCTACCAGATGGATGTCAAGACGACAATTCTGAATGGCGAGCTGCAAGAAGAAGTCTACGTCAGCCAACCAGAGGGTTTCGTTGATGCAGATGATCCTACTCATGTCTACTGTCTTAAGAAGGCTATGTATGACTTAAAGCAGGCACTAAGGGCGTGGTATAACACATTATCAAGGTTTTCTTCTAGATAACAAGTTCTCCAAAGGTGTCGTTGATTCTACCTTATTCACCAAGAAAACAGGAAAACATATTCTTCTCGTTCAAATATACGTAGATGATATCATATTTGCCTCAACTGATCCTAAAGACTGTGACTTATTTTCAAATGAGATGAGTTCAAAATTTCAGATGTCCATGATGAGATAAATGTCATTTTTCATAGGATTACAAGTTATACACACACACACACTCTTAATTCATTTTAAAAGTTTTATATATAAATAAAATTATAACTTTTTTTTTTCATTTCATCTCTTATAAACACACACATACACTCTCATTACTCTCTCTCTCTCTCTCTCTCTCTCTCTCATTTATCCGGCCAGCCACCGGCCACCGCCCCACCGCCGGTCTCCGCCGTCGGCCACCACGCCGCCGCCGCCGGAAAACTTTTCCGGCGGACTTTTTCCGGCGAACCCAAAATCGTTCCTCATTAACCGATCTATCCATTCATCATACTCACTCGCCACCACTCGCCATCACAGCCGCACACCTCACACCGCCACCCTCCCACCACCGCCGTCACTCCACCACCACCTGACTGCCGCCACCACTAGACCACCTCAAGGGTGCGTGGGTTTGGCAGCCGCCGCCTCAGGGCCGTTTGGTTTGTATAAATTACACCCAAGGGTGCGTTGGGTTTTCACCATCAAGGGTGCGTTAGTTTGGGTTAAACAGCCGGGGGGGGGAGGGGAGGGTGTTTGTTAGGCTGTCATAAACAGCTGTGGGGGGGTGTTTGGTTGACTGCCACCACCACAAGGGTGCGTTTGGCAGTCACCACCACCAAGATAAGGCGCGTTTGGTTGCGGGTTTAGCAACATGAGCATTTGGTTTGTGTCTTCGTCAGACTAGGGTGTGTTTGGATTATCAGCCGGGGGGGGGGGTGTATCGGGTTTGGGTCTCAACCGACCAAGGAGCGTTTGGTTATGTAAACCCGAGCAAAGGGTGCGATTGGTTTTCGTTATAATACCAAAAAGGGGTGCGTTTGTTTTGATATAAACTCGACAAGGGCGTGTTTGGTTTAGGTTATAAAAAAATGAGGTTCATGGGTTTCGCTGGGGGTGGATGGGACAGACCGATAGGTGCGTTTGGTTTTAAAACGCAGCGGGTGCGTTGGGTTGTTATACAAGATTAGGTGCGTTTGGTTTAGAGAAGACAACAAATGGGTTGTTTGTTTGGTTTAGCAGAAAAACCGTAGGGTACGTTTGGAATAGCAGAATCACGACAAAGGACGCGTTTGGTTTAGCGAAACAACGAGGGTTCGTTTAGTTTATATAGCAAATCAACAAACAAATAAATATAACGTGAGATTTTATATTATAAAAACCGGACTAAATTGGTGGTTTAAATTGGTTAAATAAATATAATTTAACGGTTTTTTATTTGGGTTTTATTTAGAGATAATAAATTATAAAATATATCTATTCTAAAATCGCTGAGTGTTTGATAATAATTAACACGTTAAACATTGCAACTATACTATTGAATATGGGAAAAGTGAGTTTTTGCGAAAAATGGGAAAACATCGTTATATAAAACGGGGAATTAATGATAAAATTTATATAAATTACTATATCTTACGATTCCCTTATTAAACTACTTGATATATTTCACTATAAACCGTAAAGGAACTAGTTATATTTTAAAGATATACTAAAATATAAACTGTATAATAACCTGACAACGAACGAAATACTATAACTTTTACAATAAGACGAAACATGTTTTAGACGCAACCACGTCGAAGAAACGAAATATATTTTATAAAATATTAATTATATTTTATAATGAATATAAACTATTACAAACATGATTTGATTAATTCATAATGTTAAGACATGTGTCAACCTTTGTACAAAGCCTTTTCATTAATTAAATGGTTGTCAAACTAATTGGTTTAAATAAATTATTCACACTTATTATATAATACCTGCAAGGTATATTATACTTTTCATTAATCTTTGGATTGACTGTCTTTGTTATATAATTCACGGTAGGAATTAGATAAGGGTTATTTTTCATAAGTAATATATAAAGAATATAGTACACACTTTGCGTATATTTTCAATTTATTTATTTAACCAACCACCAAACCATTACAACGTTAAATCTAAATCTTCATCAAACGTGTAGCGTTGATGTAACCATTCATCGGGAAACCCAAACACATTATCCTAGGCTAGTGGGACTTAGCCGTTAAGTTAAGCTGCATCTTCTCGATCGAGCCGCTTCGTCTTCCGTTCGTGTTGTGCATACTAGATGCCTACCTATCAATCGTTCTTCAACATCAAGGTGAGTTCATAGCCCCATGTTTTACTGGTTTTATATATATTTTTGGGGTGAGAACATGCTTGTTTGCAAATGCTTTTACGTGGTTGAGTACCTGTTTGGTTTACATACTCATTTATATATCTCGCGAGGAGATACAATACTTGGTTTAATTTTTGGAACGTAAACGCATACTATACTTTTATGATTACGGATTAGCTTAGGTTGCATGAACTGTAAATCACTTGGAGGGTGAGCGCGAATGTTATGAAATAGATCTATTCGGGATTGACAATCCCCGTTCGGGTGATTAGCTATCACTGGGCAAACGAACGTTATAACATGTCGGAACACGATTGGTTGAGTCTTCAGGGCCAACAATTACATACACATGAATATTTTCAGAAATGCCCAGGTGTTCTTGGAGGGGACACCTATGATGGGTACATATTATTTTCATTAATGCCCGGGTGTTCTTGGAGGGGACACCTATGATGGGTACATATTATTTTCATTAATGCCCGGGTGTTCTTGGAGGGAACACCTACGATGGGTACACTCTTACTGTGCCTTGAATAAAATGGCATACATACAAGTCTACGTCAAAGTTTCATAAACTTAGAGTAATGGTAATCATGGTTTAATACATACTTAAAACATTTTGGTGATATATATATATAAATATCATACATGTTTTGAACAATTACGGTACAACGTTCATACGTACATTTTTGTGACTATTTGGGGATTGAAATGGTCATGCATACTTTACAACTATTTGATTTCTAAAAATCATACATACATTTTGGAAGGACATTTAAGGATTTAAATGGTCATACACACTTTACAGAACCTTGGTTCAACATTTATACTTAAACAAATCTATGAACTCACCAACTTTAATGTTGACACTTTTTAAGCATGTTTTTCTCAGGTAAATTAGATGCTTGGCTTTCTGATGTGCATTGGAGTCTATACCTTCAAGCTTTTCAGTGTGATGCAATAATGGGACAAATGTTATATCAATTTCAAAGAAATCAACGAGATTACTTTTCAAACGACACATTTAGAGGTCGTTCTCTTGTATCTAGCGCTGTGTATTATGAAGTAACGCCCCCGGACACATTTCCGCTGCGACACATTTTTGGGGGTGTTACAGATTGGTATCAGAGCACTGGTTATAGGGAACTAGGTTGCATATTTTACCCTAGACTATAACCGTTTTCACAAGCATTGCATCACAGCAAACATTTTCAAAATGCATACACACTACTTGCTTACTTGCTTAGGTTACTTGTTACCTTAAGTGCTTACATGACATACATATATATAATATATATGCTTGCATTCCTTTTGCGTATATCGTACGTTTATTTATATAAGAGTTAATTATATAAATACTAGAACATTTCTTAAGACATTGTGAGTTGCACAATGGTCTCATTTATACGGGACTCATGTGCACATACGTAAAGTCCACGAGCAATCAGTTCAGAGCTCATTTACCAAATCCGGTCCCTGACAGCTCCTTATGTATCCTCTACAAATAAAGAGTTTGGTGATTTATTTCAACCGATGTTCGATGAGTACTTTGAAACCCCTAGTGTTAAACAACCGGTACCTCCGGCTCCAACAGTTCAAGTTCCAGTTATTTCAGGCGGTATACCTTCATCTACGACAATAGATCAAGATGCACCTTCAACAAGTCATTCACCATCATCTTCAGAAGTACAACCTCCTATCTTACATCAAGGTGTTGCAGTTGACCATACTATTAAAGACAGTCCTTTTGCTCAAGCTGACAACGATCCCTTTGAAAACGTATTTGCTCCAAAACTGAGTCCTGCTGAGTCATCATCAAGGGATGTTTGTGCAGCTGAATCTGACCAAATAATTCAACCACATGATCACCTCAAAAAATGGTCAAAGGATCACCCAATGGAGAATATAATTGGGAATCCCTCTCGTTCGGTATCCACCAGGAAACAGTTAGCCACCGATGCTTTGTGGTGCTTCTACAATTCTACACTGTCAAAAGTCAAACACAAAAATTTCATGTCTGTCGTGACCGAAGATTGCTGGTTTGAAGCTATGCAAGAAGAAATTAACGAGTTTGATCGACTTCAAGTATGGAAATTAGTGCCAAGACTGGATTGTGTCAAGATAATTACTCTTAAGTGGATTTATAAAGTTAAGCTTGATGAATATGGTGATGTTCTAAATAACAAGGCACGTTTAGTAGCTAAAGGATATCGACAAGAGGATGAGATCGACTTCGAAGAATCATTTGCACCGGTTGCACGAATCGAGGCTATCAGAATATTCATTGCAAACGCCGCCAGCAAAAACATGACCATCTACCAGATGGATGTCAAGACTGCGTTTTTGAATGGCGAGCTGAATGAAAAAGTCTACGTCAGTCAACCAAAGGGTTTCGTTGATCCAGATCATCCTACATACGTCTACCGTCTAAAGAAGGCTCTTTATGGCTTAAAGCAGGCTCCAAGGGCATGGTATAACACCTTATCAAGGTTTCTTCTAGATAAAAAGTTCTCTAAAGGTTTCGTTGATCCTACCTTATTCACCAGTAAAACAGGCAAACATATTCTTCTTGTTCAAATTTACATAAATGATATTATATTTGCCTCGACTGATCCTAGTGACTGTGATATATTTTCCAAAGAGATGAGTTCAAAATTTCAGATGTCAATGATGGGGAACATGTTGTTTTTCTTAGGATTACAAGTTTCTCAAAGTCCCGAATGCATCTTTATTAATCAATGGTTGATCG
Source organism: Tanacetum coccineum (assembly GCA_026074375.1). NCBI lineage: Eukaryota > Viridiplantae > Streptophyta > Magnoliopsida > Asterales > Asteraceae > Tanacetum > Tanacetum coccineum. Next base: position 26,677 of record BQNB010091392.1, read on the forward strand.
ATTAAAACTTGATGAGGACCCCTTAGGAATTCCAGTTGACCAAACTCGATATCGAGGTATGGTCGGCTCCCTAATGTACCTCACTGCCAGTAGACTAGGTCTGGTATTCGTTGTATGCATATACGTTAGGTATCAGGCTAAGCCTACCAAAAAGCACCTTGTGGCAATTAAACGGGTCTTTCGGTACCTTAGAGGCACCATTAACTAGGGT
>BQNB010091393.1:0-26887 GCA_026074375.1 Tanacetum coccineum
AAATAAAATGTGAAATAATTAAATACTTTTAATCTTACCTATTGAAATCTTTTTAAATGGATGGTTAGGATAAGTCTCATGGTATCCAAGCAATGTTTGGATCAAATATAACTCTCCTCAATGTTATTAGGGGGTGTTTGTTTCGGCTTATATGTGGGCTTACGAGCTTATTTGATTTGGGCTTATATAACATAAGCACCGATTTTCCGGCTTATTTTGAGACTTATGAGATTATATAAGTTTATTATGATATGATAAACTTATATAAGCTCATAAATGTCAATATAAGCCAGAAAATTGGGGCTTATGTTATATAAGCCGAAATCAAATAAGCTCATAAGCCCACATATAAGCCGAAACAAACACGTCCTTAGTATTATTTTGATTATTACCATTACTAAATACTTTTAGGGAAAATGTGAATTTATAAGATGCTTTTCCGACAAAAATAAATTAAGATCGATGTAAGTGATAAGCTCATTCTGTTCACGTGAGTTGGTTGCATTAGTTTGTAATGAATAATGGTGGGAATATATGAGGCGTCTATTTTTAGTTTTAATAAGCTTTGAAAAGTTGAGAACATTAATGGACTTACGGGGAATTGATTTGAGACTGTTGGGTACTCGTGTAGTATCTTATGAATGGCAATAAATCCAGCTTGAAACACATATTCACTATTCTTTTTCTTTTACTTTTTCTCAACTTCTGATCTTGTTAATTCATGTCTGATTCAAATATGTCTAAAAGAGTTAAGCAGCAGCCATTGGTATTGACCTTGGTACAACATACTCGTGTGCCGCTGTCTGGTTTCACCAAAAGCGGCGAGTGGAAATCATACCTAATGAGCAGGGAAACAAAATCACTCCATCTTTTGTCGCTTTTAGTGACACTGAGATCTTAGTGGGTGAAGGCGCCAAAAATCAGATTGCTAGGAACCCTACTAACACCGTCTTTGGCAAGTCTTTCAACCTCTTTGTTTGTGTTATATATGAATGTAAATAGGAGATACAAAAAAAAACCATACTGCTTCTCTATTGAATTAACCAAAATCTTTAAATCTGACATAACTTAAACAATGTTATCGATCAAGGCATTTTTATGGTTCAGTTGGTATGTTGTAAAGGATTGTTTCTGTACTGTTGCTAATTTTTGTTACAGTAACATTTTAACTTTTATAGTGCCTCGGTATAGATGTATTTATAATATGTATCTTGTGAAACATTCATTGTGTTACTTATTTCATTTTGCTAACTAGTTCTTTTTTGTTGATTTGTTTGTGTTATAAGATGTTAAGCGTTTGATTGGAAGCAGATTTAAAGATCCTCAAGTCCAAAGGGACATGAAGTCATGGCCATTCAAGATCATTGAAGGGCTTGAAGAGAACCCCAAAATTGTAGTTGACTTCAAGGGTGAAGTGAAAAAGTTTTCACCTGAGGAATTATCCGCCATGGTTCTCAAGAAAATAAAATCCTTTGCCGAAGAATTTCTTGGGACAAAGGTGACGGATGCTGTGATCACTGTTCCTGCTCATTTCAACAACAAGCAACGAGAGGCAACAAAGGAAGCAGGAACTATTGCTGGTCTTAATGTGATGAGGTTAATAAATGAACCAACAGCAGCTGCAATTGCATATGGTGTAGACAATACGGCTGACAGAGAATGGGACAAAGATAAAACTGTTTTGGTTTTTGATTTGGGTGGTGGGACCTTTGATGTATCAGTTTTGACGGTTAGTAAAACGGGTACTATTGATGTCAAAGCTGTTGGTGGCGATACTCATTTAGGTGGAGATGATTTTGATACCACACTTGTTAATCATTGCATAAACGAATTCAAGAAAAAACACAAGGAGGACATTAGTGGGAATACAAGAGCTTTAGGCAGGTTAAAAGTTTTTTGCGAGAAAGCAAAGAGGGATTTGTCTTCAACCACTTTTACTCAGATTGAAATTGATTCTATACATAAGAATATTGATTTTTCTATTAAAATCAGTCGAGCTAAATTTGAGGAGCTAAATGCAACGTTATTTGACAGGTGCATCAAACTAGTTGATGAATGTTTAATTGATGGGAAAATTAAAAAAAGCGTATGTTGACGAGGTGGTTGTTGTTGGCGGATCCACTAGAATTCCAAAGGTACAACGAATGTTGAAAGAGTATTTTGGTGGGAAGACTCTTTGCAAGAATATGAAAGGGGATGAAGCCGTTGCTTTTGGTGCTGCAATTTTGGCTGATAAACTAAGTGGATATGATAATGATTCGATCAATGATGTCATTCTTTTGGATGTCACTCCACTCTCCTTAGGAGTAGGATGTAGGAGACGTGGCCTAAGTGGTCAGATGGCTGTTATAATTTCCCGGAACACTAGTATACCCACAAGCAAGACGGAAACATTTTATTCAGATGCAGATAAAACGCGGGTTGCAGTGTATCAGGGAGAAAGCAACGAAACTAAGGACAATATGTTACTTGGCGAACTTTTTCTTCAAGACCTTGCCCCAGCTGGTCTGGATGAGAGATTAAAAGTAGAGGTTTGTTTCAGTTTAGATGTTAATGGGATTCTTCAAGTCTATGCCGAAAATGTAGCCAAAGGTCAAAGAGAAAGAATTACAATTGCTTATAGCTGAAATTGATTGAAGCAATTATCAAAATGTTTAAAATGTGATTACCTACCAATGCTTACTTTGATTATCTATTATGTTCCCAAATGAATTGAAGTGTTTTTAAAGCTAAGTCCTTATTTAGTACTACGTATTTTTTTTTCTTTGCTTGTTTGGAATAAGCAGTTTCTTTTTTAGATCCACCGACCAAATTCGTACAAAGCTTTAAATTACCACTCTTCTGCAAGGTCAGAATGAACAATTTAGTTGAAGATGTCGTACAGAATGTTTCAATACCCTTGCATGCTCCCAATAACAAAACCAGCACAAGAAAAGAATGTGACAAACAACCAAGGCTACTATTTCCATCCAACAGGATATCTTCTCCAAATGAATTGTACAGCGTGAAGCATATGCTTAGTGCTATTTAATATGTATTGTTATTAACTACTCAAGGGTGGTCTAGTGGCAAAGGTAGCTGTGATTATCACTCTAAAAATGTGTGAGGTCTCAAGTTCAATATATTTGTGCTAGGTGCAAACAACTTTGAAATGGTCAGGCCAACCTCTTGAAAAGGGATGGCTTTACCTGGTTTGAGTCTGTGTGGCGGTGGGTTCAAACCCCATGAATTAGTCGGCCAAAAGGTCGGAAACCATGGTTACCCAAAAAAAATATGTATTGTTATCTAACGAGAATGATGCTTAAGTACACAACTAACATGTAATGCTTCATACAATTACTACACCCCCTTGCAGATCTTACTGAGAGCACACAAGGTATAATAATTCGGACCTGTAAAAAATCTCAAATATGACACAATATATTTGGACCTGTAACCCCGTCAGGATCTGTGTACAAGATCCTAGCCACCCTACAATTACATAATGTTTCTTGCCCTTGCATGCTCTCTAAAAGCAACAAAACACAGATGAAAGTGTTACAAACATTTAAGGTGGATGTTCCATCTGACTGGTCTCCTGTACAAAAAACGTTTGACAATCACCAATTCACCTTAACTTTAAAGCTTGCTACTACTTTCATGCTTGCGAGCTGTAACATGTCCCATTGATAACAACAAAGAAGTTTAAGCCTTCAAGTCCTAAGTGGTGGACTAACAATACCTTCCATTGTGGTTTTGAGTTCAATCTTGAAGGTATCTGATTAGCTCATTGGTTTAGGCTTTGGCTTTGATAGTTTTACAATACCTTCCATTCTCTAGTCATGTTGTCTCATTGACTACCACACACTCACACAGTTCTGCACTTAATTTCGTTAATGACAAAACAGCCCCTGTGTTCTGCTTCTTCCTTTATAAGCACTATCTGTTGTGTCATGGTCTCATGGACTACCAAACAGACATAGGAAGTCACGGATTCAAATTAAAACTGATAGTTATCATGTGCATTTCATTGAAATTATAGAACACTTGTAACAAATTTCTTTAAGAAAAGTTGCATTTCACAAAAATCGGGATTTTTAAAACAATTTTACACTACGGAGTAAAAATCCATGTGGTTCAGACACCCCTATGAAACCCTCGGTCCGCCCCTAGATGTGAGCATGACCAAATATATTTCTTTCAGAGTTAATTACTTAAATGGTCTTTGTGGTTTGTCAGGTATCATGGATTTAGTCCCTAGACTGTTTTTTGCGGATCTTCTTTTCATGGTTTTGACCCTTTACGGGTTTGGTCCCTGAGACTAACTTTCGCTCCCGTTAAGTGCTATCATGCGACCAACACGTGATCTATAGTTTAGTCCTTTTAGGTTTGGCACTCTTTTAGATTGCATCAATCACCTGGACGACTCTAATAAAACCCTTTCATTTCACAGTTAATCCCTATACGTAACTTCAACCAATACAAATACTCTCTCTAAACATAAACTCCAATCTTAATCAAACCCTAATTTATTGATAGTGGAATCAATATCAAAACTGAAAGAAAAACGATTATGTTGTGTGAGTGGAGGTTGCTTGAAAAGGGTGCAAAACCGAATCCATACCAGGACTATCGTAAGTGTTGGTACAACCCCTTTAGGTTGTTAATCAACATCAATCTTCATTTTTGTTGTCTAACTGTAAATCTTTATTTTTGGTGTCTAACTTAAGTTGCGGTAGTTATATAATGCCTTCTCAGACTTATGTTATTTTGTGTTTTGATTGTACTAGTTGTCACAAACTGTCAACTTGCCTTCTTTTAGGTTATTTGTATATGTGGTTAGACATTAGGTAAAGAATTTTGTGTAAATGCTCACCTAACAGCGACATATGTAATTTACTTATTTGCAGATGATTTAATGCATTTGGTTTTGGTATTGAATTATTTGGTGTTAGTTGCTTTCATGGTTTTGCTATTGAATATACATTTATTACTCTACTATACATTACTCGTGCGAACGATGCCGTTTGACATTAAATGGGGTTGTTTAGCACCAAATGCTGTCGTTTGAGTTTGTGGGTTGTTAGTTGGTCCATTAAATATTGTTATATTTTTTGGGGCATTTGTGTTTTTTGGTTTCGTGGCCCGATTTCAATAAAAACTACAGGGTGGGGGAGTGTTAGTTGTAGAACCGTAGAGAGAAGGGGAGTTTTGTTTGGGGATAAGGGGGGGGGGGGGGGGGGGGCGAAACCATGTGCGATGAAAAAGGGGAGAGCGGAGGGGGGGGGGGGGGAGGGAGGAGGGGGGGGGGGGGGGGGGGTGGGGGGGGGGGGGGGGGGGGGGGTGTAAATACTCTTTTTAACTTTTTCAAAAGTTTGTGAAACTTCAATCTCAAAAAACCGAGTGTGTAATAAAATTCTTATAATATTTCTATATATATATAATATATATATTCAATATAATATATATATAGAAGAGAGAGAGAAGAGAGAGAAGCTCTTTTTGTTTGATCGTCGATCTTCTTTTTCATAATTCAACTCCTCGCGTGGCAATAGTTACACCATGATTTCATTAGTGGTTTCTAAAGTCGACAGACCTGAATATATATCTTTAGTCTGCCCTATAATTCCTGCGATTCCGAATCCCCCGAAAATCACGAAGGTAGGACAACCAGGTCATAGTGATTAATCATAACTATCCCAAAAACTAGTCTAATAGCTTATACAGATTATTAACCCTCTCTGAAAGAGTTCTTGTGTTTTTGAGTATATTAAGTGATAGAGGCGATAACAGGGTTAGTTCATACACTAGGGATAGGGTGCAAAACCTATCCTAGTACCCTGCTAATCCCATGTTCAATTAGTAATCTAATAACAGGATTAACATGATCTAAACCACCCGCAATACTACCAAAACCCAGGGTTACATGATAGTAAAAGGATATCCAACGAAACCATGATCTAACAAGAAACAAACATTATAACCAAGGCTGTCAAGATCGCGATCCCACCTAGTATCGTTTTTGTCTTTGCAAGATCGATATCGTAAGATCGGATCGAGATCGTAAGATCCTACCAATTTATCATGTTCTGTAAGCAACGGATAAACGAGTCAAACTATTTTTATTTCTACTCATCATCAAATATAAATTTATATAATATCCTCTTAAAATGTCAGAGATCAAATTTAAATTACCAAAGTAAAAGTAAAACACAAAAAAGTCAAGTTTCAATCGTCACATTTACGATTTAGCGGAATAAAATTACATAACATGCGTAATAAACGTCTCAAAACAAAGTATTTCACTAGTATCACTACAATTAACCTATCTGAATTAAAACTTAAATGTTAATAGTTAAAACTATGAAAAGGTAAAAGAAAAACAACAATTACTTGTAAGAAATTTTTTGCTTAAAGTAACTAGAAAATGAGAAGAAGAACCCTAATTTGTTTCATGTAATTTTAATTTGGGGAAAGTAGATAATTAGGTTTATTGATTAGAAAATCTAGGAATGAAACGTTAATACTTGTTACTGGGATCAGCGGACTCGTATTGCTCTTTTTTTGGCCTAAAAAAGTAATGGGCTAGTAAGTATGTAAGTCAATAAGTTAGTAACTTAGTAATTTGGTAAACTCGTATCGACACGCGATCCTACGATCTTACGCGCGAGTTTACGATCCTACTTGCGATCCTACCTCTGATGCGATCCTACAACGATCCTATATGATTTTATCATGTGGACACGTAAAATCGTACGATCTTACGTGTAAACTCACGAGTTTGACAGCCTTGATTATAACGATAGTAGATTCATGACTAGTCCATCACTTGAAGTGCTTAGCTGCTCATAGAAACAACACAACAATAATTAATAAAGATAATCATAGATGAAAAACTCATAATTCTTACATAAGCGGTTTATGAACGATTAAATACAAAAGTAAGTTAAGTGTGATCTCCCTTGGAATTCTGGTGAAATTCTTTGAGCTATGGATGCCTTGATCACCCCTTGGATTTGTGGTAGAATGGTTCATGTCGAAGTGTCTGAATGAGGCCTCTATTTATAGATTTCGAATATTTTACGGCGTAACCTTTTAGAGTGTTACGCCGTAACGCTGACTAGGATGACTCAACCTTCCATAATAATAATGTTACGGCGTAAACCTTAAGTGTGGTTACGCCGTAATGTTGCTGGGTGACGTGTCTTGCCTTGAATATGTCACGGCATAACACTATCGTAGGGGGTACGCCGTAAAGTCTCGTAAGAATATGTGTTTTCTTCATTTTATCGTCCATTTCCCGTGTTTCTTGCCATATACTTGCATTTTACTTGAAAACAACTAAATAACAGTAAATGTATCGAATTCAAGTATTTATAAGATAATTGCAAGTATTTTTAGGGGAAAATTAACACTAAAATGTATCAAATATTTGATATTATCAAATATCCCCCCACTTGACTTCTGCTTGCCCTCAAGTAGACCTATTAGAATAGTTTATAAAAAGATTTCTCTGATTTAACTCAAAGAAATAAAAGACTTATGTTAGAAACATCAAAGCCGAACACCTCATGAAAAGGGGATCAAAATTTACTCAACTCTCAATTGTTAAATGTATTATTTGATATGGTCATTTGGGCTTTATTATCTTATGAGCCTAACCCACTTCTAGAATAATCCCAAGACATTATATATTGTAATCTTGTGTTAAGGAATAAAATCAATCAATTCAATATGGTATCACAGCCAAAATTGATCCCTTCCTATCTTTTCTAATCTAAGTCGTCTCCTTCTTTTATTTTCTCTATCTCACGTCTCTTACTGTGTGAAAAAAATTGGGTACTTTCTCTACATCACGTCTCCTTCTTATTCTTTCTTATTGTGATTAATTTTGTGGTCTTCATATTATACAAGAAGTGACGCTATTTAGTTTGGTGCTATTGTGGAATTAATTCATAAAGTCATATATTGGGATTTTGGTCTTTGAGATTCGCACGCCAGGGTTAACATATTGGTTTATTTTAATCATGTGGTTTTCACGTTTGGCTAATCACTACCAAAGAGGTAGTTTTAGTTCTGCTCGCACTATGTTTCTGACTCGTGAGACATTGCTTGCAAGTGCGTTTAGCACTATGACATTACAGGATCCAACTTGGAATATGGACACAGGTGCTTCTTCTCATCTTAACTCACATTCAAATAATTTAAGTATTGTTTATAATAAGTGTTTAATCATCTGTTTGGTGTTTGGTGATGGTAAATCTATACTTGTAACCAATACCAGACATAGCATCTTACCTACGCTTAATCGTCCTTTACACTTACATAATGTTCTGGTCACCCCTAATATCATACAAAATCTTATTTCAGTACGTCAATTTACAAGGGATAATAATTGTACTGTTGAATTTGATGCATTTGATTTCTCAGTAAAGGATTTTGACCATCTTACTCTCAGATGTGATTAGTTCAGGAGGATCTCTATTCCTGTACCATCCTTTCTTACTCCTATGCTTTGCCTATGTGTCAGTCCCACTATGTTGGCATCAACGTCCTCGGTCATCGGGGAAGAGGTGCTTCGTTCTCTTATTTCTCGCCAATTTATTTCTTGTAATAAAGATAAATCCCCACATGTTTGTCACGCATGCCAGCTTGAAAAACATGTGCGACTTCCGTTTTCTAGTTCTAATTCTATTGTTTCTCGTTCTTTTGAGATTGTTCATTCTAACATTTGGACTTCTCCCATTGTTAGTTCTAGTGGTTTTAAGTATTATGTGTTATTTCTTGATATTACTCGATTATTTATGGCTTTTCTTTGCGCGTAAAACTGAAAATGATTGCTTTATTTCAAAAATCTTACAATTTCGGAATATGTGAATAATCATTTTAACGTTGATATATTAGCTTTTCATGTGATATGGGGGGGTGAGTTTGACAACAAGAACTTACTAAATTTTTTCTTCCCAAAATGGCAATAAATGCGGGTTTCTGTGCCCAAACCTCTCACAAAATGGGAAATCTGAACGGAGATCCGAACCATTACACAATGTTATCCACTCCCTTCTTTTTCAAGCCCACGCTTCTCCTCTTCTTTTTTTTTTTTTTTGTTCCTCTATCATTTTGGGTCAAGGCTCTACATATGGCTGCGTATTTACTAAACATTCTTCCCTCATTGCCATCCAAAATGACATACATAGTTACTAAGTTATATCAACAAACAACCTGATTTTTCTCGCTACACATTTTTGGTTGTCTTTGTTATCCACACATTATCACCAACTAAGCTTGCACTCGGGTTTCTTTGTATATTTTTAGGCATCCGCGTATCATTGGGTATCGGATGCCTTGACCTTTCCACCAATAAAATTATACTTTCCCGTCACGTTACCTTTGATGAACTTCAGTTTCCTTATGGTAATGTTACACATGCTCATCCACCATCATATACTTCCTGAATATATCTCACATATTACCTCCACATTATCCAACTCAACCCTAACCCCCCTCCTACTACACCATTACATTCAGCCCAAATACCAACCCAACAAAACTTGGCCCAACAACAAACCTAACAACCTCTGACCCAGCAACAAACTCCTCTCTCACCCATCTCTCAACCCACGGCCCAACAACAACCGACCCCATCACCAACTACGTCTCCACCATCAATGACCCAATAACAACACTCAGCTCAACCCCAACCATCAGCCCATAACCCCACACCAGCCCAAAACCATCAACCTTAAACTCATCCTATGATCACTCGTTCACAAGTTGGCACATTTAAGCCTAATCCTCGGTTTCATGGTCACACGTCGCATATCTCTCCCCTTCCTAAGTCTCCTTCTGTTGCATTATCTGATCCTCATTGGCGAGATGTTATGTATGATGAATACAATGTGTTGATTAAAAACGGTACTTGGATTCTTGTTCTGAAACCACGCTAATGTTATGTGTTCGGTATGGGTTGTTTCGCCTAAAATATCATACCGATGGTTTGTTAATCAGGTATAAGGCTCGTCTCGTTGCTAATGGACGCAACCAACAATATGGAGTTAATTGTAGTGATACTTTTAGTCTGGTTGTCAAGCCAGCTACTATACGTACAGTTCTTAGTCTTGCATTAGCTCGGAACTGGCCTGTGCACCAAATTGATGTTAAAAAATCATTTGTATTGGTGATCTTTCGAGGTAAGAAAAAACTTGTTTTAATTTTATATTTTTTTTTTTTGGTACCAGCCACCGGGCTTTATGGATTCTCGTTTTCCACATCATGTATGCCGATTACAGCAGTCTTTATATGGATTGAAACAGACACCTTGTGCTTGGTTTCAACGCTTTGCGGGTTATGCTCTTCGTGTGGGATTTACTTCGAGAAAATACGATGGACTCGTTTTTTTATTTCTCAGCATGGTACGATGGTGGCCATATTTATTGACTGGACATTGTTTAATGGCTTCATCTACAGCTTATGCGAGTTTATTCCTCCTTTTAATAGAAAAGAGTTTGATATGACAGATTTGGGGCTCTTAATTATTTCTTGGGATTTCAGATACACGAGATGTAGAGGTGTTTTTTTCTCAAAAGAAATTTGTATGGAGTTGTTGGAGCGTGCACATATGTCGAATTGTAATTCTACTAGGACTCCGGTTGACACAGAATCTAAACTTGGTTCTGATGGGGATCCGGTCTCTGATTCTACTTTATATCATAGTCTTGCAGGTGGTCTTCAGTATCTTACCTTTACTCGGCCAGATATTTCCTATACCATGCAACAGATATGTCTTCATATGCATGACCCTCAGGAGCCTCATTTGGCTGCTCTCAAACAGGTTCTTCGTTATGTTCGTGGTACTTTGGATTATGGCCTTCAACTTCATGTATCGTCTACATCTCAGCTTAATGCTTATACCGATGCTGATTGGGCGGGTTGTCCTGTTACTCGACAGTCCACATCTGGTTATTGTGTGTTTCTTGGAGATAATCTTTTATCTTGGTCCACTAAACGTTAGGTTACTTTGTCTCGTTTCAGTGCTGAAGCTGAATATCGCGGGGTTGCGAATATGGTTGCAGAAACAGCTTGGATCTGTAATTTGTTACGAGAGTTGTATAATCCATTGTTTACTTCTACTCTCGTTTATTGTGATAATGTAAGTGCGGTATATATGTCTACTAATCCTGTTCAACATCAGCGTACTAAACACATAGAGATTGATATACATTTTGTTCGTGATATGGTTGCTCGAGGACAGGTTCGTGTACTTCATATGCCATCTCGTTACCAGTATGCTGATATCTTCACCAAGGGTTTGCCGTCTGCGCTTTTTGAGGAATTTCATACCAGTTTGAGTGTTCGGTCATCTCCCGCTCAAACTGCGGAGGGGTGTTAAATGTATTATTTGATATGGTCATTTGGGCTTTATTATCTTATGGGCCTAACCCACTTCTAGAATAATCCTAAGACATTATATATTGTAATCTTGTAATCTTGTGTTAAGGAATGAAATCAATCAATTCAATATCAACTAGTCTAAGTGTTCATTTTGGGGTGATCGCTCATCTGCACAGTCATACCATGTATTCTATCATAAGCTTGAGAAGTACACAAATATGCACCAGTTAGAGTTAGGGTCTAAACAATTTTTAAAGGCAACATGGGTAACATAACACAGGTTTATGGGGTGATATAAAGGGTTAGGATAGACATGGGATACACATTTAATTTGATATTAAGACAAAAACACAAAACAAATAGTCTTATATAATCTAAGGTATCCATAACCGGATACTGTCCATTCATAGTCCAAGTCTTCAAGTGCGAAAATCTGATCATATTATCCTAATGGGTTAGCTAATAATGAGATCTCACGGAGCATGCTAACCCATTCTTCACTAGGTGGCTTATAGTTGCACCACGTTTATACTTTGGATGGCTTATAGTTGCACCATCCCCATAATACTAGGTGACTTATAATTGCATCACCTTTTCTCTTCTTTTTTCTTTTTTACAATACTCTTGTATATAACGTATCACCTATCCCCCCACTTGAGATAAACAATATCGTAAGTGATAATATCGGGGGGTCTTTCATGATCAAAATGATGTAACATTAAAGTACATGCCAATCTTCGAACCATTTTCCTGAACCATGGACTTAGGTAGCCAGAAATTTCAACACAAGGATAAATATAGACTATAGGGTTGGCTAAGGCGAAATGGTGTAACGAAACATATAATAACGGGTGAAAACATAGATTGGCTTAACAAGGGTGGTCTAGAGGTATCTTGCACTAATGATGAGTGCAACAAAAGGGTTTTTAACATGGGAGATCAACAAGTCAGTGTAACAAGTCGATAAACACACATATAATGGCTATTTGGGTGAATTCCTAAATGTTGCCTTCTCGAACCATCTATTCCTGCTAATCAATTAGGTCTCGAAATGATGTGCAGGCCAAGTTCTAAAGTCTACAATACTACCGACACACTCAATATTTTGGTGGAGTTTTGTATAATGAGATGAAAACGGAACATTAAGCTTAAACCTCACAAAGTAATAATAAATGGTAATGTGCATTCGGCAAAGATTAATTCTAGTTCAGTAAGAAAAACATGTCTAAAATTTTAAAATTTGCACCATTTTTCAAAGAAAACTAGAAAATCGAAGGCAACAATAGGTCAAGTGATAATTCTACTCTCATCCCCCCACTTGTTTTGTATAATGTCCCTATTGTACATTAAGGAAATGAAATAAACAGGAAGAATAAAATTAGAACAAGAAACTCTCTTGAGCATTGCTTCTGAACATATGAAATGTAATAAGCCGGCGGAGAAATCCAGAAAATCTCCATCTTGAGCAAAGCTCATTTTCCCCTGTGATCACTAAAACAAACTGATAATAAGAAATATTTAATACTTTTTCATATCATATTCTCGTATTTATTGCCTTGCTTTATATATGAATTCGATACATAATTTATTTATTTTACGAATTCAGGTAATTAGAGGCATTGGAACGAAAAAGGCAAAATATGGTTAAAAATAATACCAATACTAATTTATTTAGTAGATGTACTAAATTCATAGGATGGCTACTATATTTCTCCAGGATGTGACCCTGTGCCAGAGTGAAAAATAGTACCACTACTATAATATTTAGTAGGGGTACTATATTTTTAAATACTAATGATATCATGTTGGATGTTTAGAAGACATTACGACGTAACGTCCCGCAGGAGTTATGCCGTAATCATTTATTAATTACGATGATTTGGTGCCGACGAGGCACTACGGCGTAACGTCCCTCTGGAGTTACGCCATAAAATATTATTATGGAAAAGATATATTTGCTAACTAAGTGTTACGACTAACGTTTGGATTTAATTGCGCCGTAACATATTTTTATGCTATATGATGGAAAGCCACGTCAGAAGATTTATGGCGTAACATGGTCGATGTCGTTACGCCGTAAAGTATGACTCATCCAGGGACTTAATGTGCTAAAATCTTGACAAGTTTGGTAGATTAATAGTCAAGAAAGATGAGGGACTAATGTGCAAAGCCCAAATTATCTATTTAGTATAAATATATCATGCGAATGATACATTTATTCATTGATCACATTATAGTGTGTTTAGCCGCAAAGTAAGAAAAGAAGAAAAGGTGTAGTACGCAGCGGTGTGTAGGGAAAACCCTTTGGGGTTTGCCATGGTATTCAACTAGGGGACCGAGAGCATTAATTCAGCACAATTTGTAATCATACTTTAATTTATTTTGGTCAAATATAATCACCCATATTATTTTGATTGAGCAAATCATGCGGTTTAATTTATTGTTGCTATGTTATTAATTGAGCTTTATTATTTGTTCTTGGCATTTAATTATTTCATTATCTTTTGATTTATTAAGTTATGATCGCGTTGTTTTGTCGCTTTCTTTATTATTTATGTAGTGCGTTTATGTGATCCTTGTGCTTTGAACAAGTATTAAGTTGAGGTCTCTCTAATAGAATAACCAATTTTCATTGGTAGTCGACCCATGACCCCTTAACATTGATACTCGGATAAGGAGTGCAAGCTAATAAAGAGACCACCTATTTAGGATTAAGCGTATCTCATAAGATAAGTGGCTATAAGATTGCGAATGGACATTGCACTAGAGATCATTGTAATTAAATGGGTTCTTCCTTTCTAGTTGTCCACCACTATACTAATTCCCTTTTTGACAAGCAAGGCTTACCACTAAAACATCTCCACAATAATCTCAAACAACTCAAACCTGCTTTCTTAGGTAGAATAATAAAATTAATTAGACGATTAGAGACACAAACCGTTCTTTGGGTTGACACCCGTACTTACCAGTCACTACACTATACACGATAAGGTACACTGCTCTTTAGTGCGTAGGAATAGTCTAGGTAGTTAGGGTTTTATAAATGTAAAGCCTGACGTAGTTTTTATTTAAAAGAAATTACGCATCAAGTTTTTGGCGTCGTTGTCGGGGAACGGTTTTTGTTGTTTTTGATTGTTTGATTGATATATGTGTATTTGATTGTGCTTGTGGGTGCTTGAACCTTCTATTATTCTCCTATTTTTGTGCGCTGGTTTGTTTGTGTGCGTTATATATTTTTTTTCGTTTCAGACTTGGTTATGACGTAACTTGGTAGTGCTTGTTGCGGCATAAGGGTTACCAAGTTTAAGACACCAAAAATAGTTTGGGCATTGCTTGAACCTTAAAATTTTATTCCTGAGTCAAGTAATTGCCATTAACGCATGCTTCTCTGTTTGCTCAGTTTTATTACACCATTTAATGCACTAGTTTGTTAGTGTGCAGGATGAGCAATTATTTACAGGTTGAGGAGACATGAAGATTGGACATGTGTGGAGATGTCCAAATAAGCTTGTGATGGAGGCTTGAGTCTAACTTAAAGACTCGATTCAAAAGAAAAGTGCTACTCGAGAGACAACCCAACCTATCCTTTAGTTTAGCTCATTTCAATTTCTGCATTTTAGTTGGTTTGTATGTGTTTCACTTGTTTTTGCAGGTTCATCAATAAGGAGGGTAAAATCGAGACCGGCTCGACCCGTAATTGTGTGGTAAATGTAGCTGTTGTAGCAGCAGTTACGGCGTAACACCTAAGGTTACGCCGTAACTACATTGTTGATAGAAATAACGCCTAAAAACGCTATTAATATTTCTTGATCTATCTACGTTTTGATAATCATAAAATGTAAAAATGATTAATGAAAAATTATTCGTAAACAAATAATTAGTAGTAAATTTTTATTTTGAAAATTTAATCACTTAAAGGTATGAATAAATACATGCTTAATTCATTTTATGATCAAATGAATTTTTATTTAACCTCACATTTTTTATAAAAATGTCACAAACATTTTTATATCTTTTACAAAACATTTTTAGATTTAAAAGAAATGTTTTATTCAAATAAATATTTTGAATTCAAATTTTCTACCTAAAAACAGCTAAAAATGTTTCAAAAAACACCTCCTCTGAAAAAGACAAAAAAGAGAGCGTCCTGAGCTGGGCGGGCCCCTTAAATATAAAGGCGGTCCCCTTAATTATTAAGGGGACGACGCCCTAATTAAGGGGACCGACAAGAAAAAGATTCCCCCAGTTTGCCTATAAATATTAGACTATTCCTCACTGATTTTCTCACCTTTTGCACACACTTTCTTTCTGTTCTAAATCAGTTTATACTCTCCTTTCATTCCTTTGATCATTTAATCGTAAAGCTTTGTTTCCAAGTGATCCAAGCTTATTCATCATTGCAAGCAGATGGAATACTTCTTATCATAATGACAGAAGTGTTATAGTTTAGTTGGTGTTGTTGTGAAGTTGTGTTAGATCTTGTAAATCATTTGTGTATATTGTGAAGGTGTGTATTGTAGTTGTGTACAATAGTTAGATTGTGGTGATCATTAAAAGTATAGTTAGATCGTAGTGATCATAGTAAGTAGTGTTAGATTGGAGTGATCATAGTAGTGTCTTGGCGAAGTGAAGTTGTGAAGTCAAGTGAAGTTATGAATGAGAGAAGTTGTGAAGAGAAGCACAAGGTCACCTATTCACCCCTTTTTTTGTGAATTGGTTGTGAGTAGTGTGATTAGAATTGTGTATAAATTGTTCTAGCTTAGGCTTAAACTGACCATTTTTAACTTAGTGTTAGAAATTGGTGTAAGCTGAGTTGTGTTCACGGTTTTCTCCGCCTAAAGGGAGTTTGTTAACATAGTGAAGAGAACACTCAAGTTTGGTGCTCGGGGAGTGGAGTAGGGCGAAGAGGTGCTTCGTTACTGAACCACTATAAATCCTTGTGTTGTGGTTTGATCTTTCTAACTCTTATCTCTTGTTTTTCATATTTACTTGTCATTTATTTACTTACTTGTATTGTTCATATTGTGCTTATATTGAGATCACATAAAGTCGAATCTAAGTTTTTATAAACAAACTAACATTAATTTAAAATGCTGGTAAACTAATTCAACCCCCCTTCTAGCTTTTCACAATTGATATCAGAAGACAGTCAAACAAGGATTATAATTAATTTGTTATTTTAAAACTTGACGAATCGAGTATATGGCAATCGGACAAAAATATTTATGAAGGGCAATCTATGCAAAGAAACCACTATTTGAGAAAGTGATGGATTTATTTTTTTGGAAAATAGATTCGAAACTTATGTGAAATCAAAAGATCTAGATCTTTGCATGTTATTACCTATGTGATCTTTCCTCCTATTCAAAATAAACCCAGAAATTAAAAGGTTGAAAATTGTAACCATTTGATAAACAAAACGATGATCTTAAAAGAAACTTGCTAAAATATGAAGCTAAAATGGTGATTTATAATGCTTTTCCACGTAAAGAATATGAAAGAATTTTTATGTGTAAAAACGCAAAAGAATTGGGATAATTTATTAATCACTCACATAGGGTAACAGGTCAATCAAAGATAATAAATAATCTTTCTTGTTCAACAATATGAACAATTTACGATTTCGGAAGATGGATCGATAGATAATGTCTTTGCTAGATTTAACACTATTATTACTAGTCTAAAAGCACTTGATGAAGGTTTTTCTAGCAAGAATTATGTTAGGAAATTTCTTAGGGCACTTCATCCTAAATGGGGCGACAAAGGTTACGGCATTGAAGAATCAAGGATTTTACTTCTCTATCACTGTGCACTTTTGGGAAACTTGAAAGTTTATGAAGTAATAATTTAAGATAGATTCTGAAAGTCAAGGCAAAAAAAGTACAAAATAGATCTCTTGCCTGTAAGGTGCAAAAAAGGAATCAAAGTGTTGAAGATAGTTCGAACTTTCTGATAGTGAAGACGAAGATTAGCCTATGCCGATGAGAGACTTCACGAATTTTTCAAAGACGAGGAAGACTTGTAAGACAACCACATGATGAAAGAAAGTCATCCCAAAAAAATTAAGACGACAAAAAATGGCAAAAGTGAAAGAAAATGTTTTAAATGTGGAGATCCAAATCATCTCATCAGAGAGTGTCCAAAACTATCAAGAAACTACAATCAAAGAGCCTTTGTTGGAGGATCATGGAGTGATAGCGACGAAGATGAAAGACAGAAATTACTAAGATGGAAAATGTTTATGGCCAAAAGCGTTAATGAGGTACTTTCTGAAACAGGAAATTCTCTAGTAGTTATGACCACTTCATCATTAGAATTGGAATAAGCTTAGATAGTGAATATAATCGATTATGCAAAGTAGGTCTAAAAGTCATGGCTAAAAATAAATCACTAAAACGAATTAAAAATCAATTAGAAAATGAAGTACTAGAACTAAAAAATAAACTATCTAAATTAGAAAAAGGTAAAGAGGTCAATGAAGAATGTAAAATATGTCAAGACCTTAGGTTTGAAAATGAAAAGCTTAAGGAAGAAATGTCTAAGTTAAATAATTTAATATTTGAATAAGTCAATTCGCTAGAAAATGTTAAGTATTCAAAAACCTCCAGAGGTAAATCTGGCCTAGGCGATTGAATTATACCAAAAGGATCAAATAGTGAGTCCTAAACTAATCAGTTAATTTTGTAAGTCGAAGAGGTCTGAGTCATAAAGAAAAAAGTAGTAGAAATTAAAACTCATCGCCCAAGACTAAAAATTTATGCTTTTAAACAATACTAAAATACCCATTGCAAGCGACGGCAAAGTAAAAAGTTTTTATAAACCTTCCTTAAAACCCGGATTTGGATTTACTAAACCTAAAATAAGATCCAAAACTCCTCCTCCAAAAAGAACTAATAATCCTCAACCTCGGTCAAAAACACCACAACCTAGGAGAGATCAAGGTAGACAAAATTACCCTAATAATAATCATTCAATGTGGAATTATTCACAACAATCAAACTTCTCTCCGTGGGGAATATGTCTACCCTATATGTATCCGAATCAAATGCAACATATGCAAAACCTGTTCGGGACTAACAATTTTGGACTCATGAGACATTGAGGACCAAGTGGTTAAGTCGTTACAACAATTTAGTGGAGTTGTTCATCAACATTTCTTGGAATTCGACGAGTGAATATATTCTTAAAATCTTATGACGGGTTTACCAAAAGATTTCTACTTCAAAGCTTGCTCACTTAAAGATGTTAAAGAAAACACATCGTAGGCAAAGGTACACTTGCTTTCCCAACTACTTAGAATATAGATTATGCGCAAAGCGTTAAATGACTATATGATATTATGCTACAAATAATATTTGCTAAACTAAAAGATTATAGTTAATAGAGTAAAGTTAAGCTTGTGGAAATAGTGTAGTCATAGAAATGCCATTTGTTGGTTTTCTAGATTTAAGAGAAATTGTTCATTATGAACTCATCTCTCACGTAGTTGAATTAGGATTCTCTACGTACCTTTATAAAATGGAAATCTTCTATGTCCACTAGTAGCGAACTCACGTAGATGAAGAAAAGTGAGTTAGTGGGAAATTATTAACATAAAAGTAGGATTAGTTTTACATCTTACGCCGGAAAGGCATCACACCAAAACACTATGGATGAAACAAACTCCCTTTGTAACACCCCCAAACTACGATACGCAGCGGAATACAACGATTGGGGTGCTACTTCATAATACATGCACACGAGTCCCAATAAACGTTCCAAAGATACGTTTACAAAACAAAATTTCATTTATTAGAAAGATCAGAGTTACATAGGTCCCAATACCAACGTAGAAATTTATTTCTAAAAGTCATAACACGACTTGATTTCTAAAACGTTATTTTAGTTCATGACAATGCTTCACCGAGACACCGTCCTTGATATCCGCATTCCGTCCCGTCCAGCCATCAACAACAATTAACCTGAGATACATTCTTAAAAGCGTCAACATAACATTGAGTGCTATCATAGAGTTTACACATAACAGTTAGAACACATATTTAGTTCAACAAAACATATAACATTGCTCGTAAGACAAGTTATATATAAATAATAAATTCCAACTAATGAGCCCGTGTACCAAAACTTAACACATTCGTCCCGTAGGACGAAATAATGTCCGAGAAGTATGCCACTTCTAATACTAACTACAAAATGTTCGTTCAGGGTGCTCATCAACGGATTCAAACCTCGGACAGGGTTGTCAAACCCAATAGATCTATTTAATGCATTAACGTTCACCTGTAATTAGGCAACTAACGGTCACACAGTAAAAGGCATATACTTAATAGTGAATGGAATCATATTTAGTATCAAAACATAGTGCATTCTCATTTTCACAAAACAACATGTATCCCCCTCGCGGGTTTAAAAACATTTAAAACACTTAAAAGCGAAGCTATGAACTCATCTTGATCGAAGCCGAAGATTAAATAACCGATACAATCATGAACTACTCGATGACGAGCTCAACCGCGACCTATAATTTATGTTTGGGTTTCAATTATTTTTTTTTTTTTTTTTTTTTTTTTTTATTTTTTTTTTTTTTTTTATTACCTCGTAAGATGCGATCGGATAGTGCGCGCATCGCAACTATCAAAATAGTATCCATACACATGTGATGAGAAATCCACTTGCGCGTCCTAAATCCTAAACTCCATTTAATTGAGTTATAATCTTTCTTTTATTTATATTATACATCGCTTAATCGAAAATTTTCTATTTTAGGAAACTTTCTATTTTAGGAAAGTTACTGTTTTTGGAACGTTACCATTTTTAGTAAGTCTCGTCTTCTAATTATATCTATTATAATATTTATTTATTTCGTTGAACCATCAACATTTAATTTGATTATTATTTACTCATACCGGGATTGTGTCCCGTATATTACAAAAGTTTATATCTTTAGAATCTCTCTCGTTCGTAACAATCATTAAGTCTAAATTATTATACTTGTAATAATAATAGCGTTTAACTATTTTTATAACATCCGACAAGTTTAGTATTAACCCGTTGACTTTCAAAAGTCAACGTTAGACTTTGTTTGACTTTGACTTTTTATACATATTTATAATTAAATCTGACCCGCTCCAAACGACCCGTTATATCACATTTTCACGACTCGGACTCAAAAGAGATTTTATGTAAAACGACATTCCGGACAACTTTTTAGTTTTAGCCGAGACCCGAAACTCGACAGAAAATGACCAAAATGCCCCTGCAAGTTTCTGCAGGAACTAAGACATTTTTAATTAAAACGCAGATTTTGACCTTGGGTTTTGACCCGTTATTACTCGATTTTAAAACTAGCGAGCCTCGCGGCAAAGTAAAACATCATTCCGAGCAACTTTCGTGTTTCGCCGGAAGGCCGAAACGGACTCGAAAGTGCTCAAAACGAGCGTTTAATTTCCTGTCAGCAACTACTATTTTCCACAAATGCTGAATTTTTCCACTAAAAATATATATCTCGTTTTAGCTCTAATTTCTTCGTTATTAGGAGTTAGAAGCTCCATTTTATGTCAAAACGATCGTCTAAGAAAGCTTTATCATATTTTTCAATCCAAAATCAGATTTCATAAAATCTCGACCCTCGTTTTCCGTGCCAAAGTTTCTGCACAAAATATACCTATTTCCAAACGCGCCAAAACTCATTTTTGACCCAAAATCTCACTCACGGCACATCTAAAATGGCCTATAATACATACTTAACTCGCTCAATCATTTTATAACATCAACTATCTAGACGACGCAAGATCGTATTGATTTTATCACATGCAACGACTAATGTCATTCAACAAACGAAAACGAACAAAACAAAAATAAAAAGAGTGCTTACAATGCTATAACAAGCAAGATCAGACTCGATAAATGGTCACACTTGTCCCTTTGTTCCTTTGGCCATGACTTCGAACCACCAAACCAACCCGAAACCAAACCCAAATCAATCCAAACTAAACTTGTTTATTATTCAAACAATGACACAGACTTTGTGTGTGTCTTCTCCTTTGTTTAAACCTTAAACCGAACCCAAAGACCCTCTATTTTTCAATTTAATTCTCCCAAAATCTTCTTATAATATTTCCCATTATTTTTACTTGAACCAAAACAACCTTATTTCCAATAAATCCCAAACTTGTTCAAACCTTATTGCATGTTATGTATTACACCATGGATGACCTTCACTTGACCATCTAAACAATATAGGATGGTTAAAAAATGCAAAACACCAAAGGATGTTGGTGTTGGGTTTCGTTCGAACCAAAAAGAAAGGAGGATAAGGAAAAACAATCTAAAATCTTGTTCTTGGTTGATCCAAACTACCTTTGAATGATATTTGAATAGACACAATTGATCAAAACTTGAAAATGATTTTGTATGAGTATTTGTATGTGTGGCCGGTTAGTAGTGCCGGCGATTTGCATGTGCAATAGGCACATTGGCACAGGGCTACCACCCAAATAGGGCCACCAAAAAAGTTGGAGACATTATATATATGTATTTATTTAATCATTGTCCCAGTACAATATTAGTTGGTACAAAAGATGGAGGGGGCCAGTAATGAGTCGGTAAGGCCCAATATTAAATAATATATATACATAAAAAGTACACATTTGTCTCATTAGATAAAACTGCTCCTGTTAGTGTTAGTCCAGGCTGGTGTAGCTTGCCTAACATCAGCATGAACCACCCTTTTGCTCTTAAGAGCCAAAGCCCTTTTCCCCCCCTTTTCTTGGCCAATCTTCTCTCATAATAGCCCACAGTCCGTTAATCAATCGAACTAGACTTATCACACACAAAACATGTTTTCTTTCAAAAGAATAGTCCCTGCACCAAGTCCCATTTCCCATTCTTTTGATTCCAATTATGTCTGAATATAGAAGGAATAGGTGAGGAAGTCACTGGTGTCCTAATTGGTTGCCTAGGAGATTTTACAATGGTTGTGCACCACAGTCGGTCAACTGTCCAGTGATGGGTTTAGCACTTGTGGTTGAGTCTTTTGGGTGGCAATGGTAACTTGCTCAATAGAAGGTATAGGAATATGGTCATGGATAGGGTCATCATTGACTGAATGGTCAGATACAGCTCCTAGCTCCCCATCACTGTCATTGGATGGACAGGTTGAGTAATGAGTGGAACTAGCATCAGACACAGCTCCAAGCTCCCCATCACTGTCATTGGATGGACAGGTTGAGTAATGAGTGGAACTAGCATCAGACACAGCTCCAAGCTCCCCATCACTGTCATTTGATGGACAGATTGAGAAAACAATGGAACTAGCATTAGACACTGAAGTATGTAGGAGATGAGGTTAAGGTCCATATTTTACATACTCATACAGAGAATCATCTATGTCCTCCTGTTCCCTAGGGGTATAATCACCACTAAGAGGATGGGGGACACCTTTAAATTTCTACATTTTTGAATCTGCTGTATAGTTGATATCATATATATCCTGCATTGGTTTCCCTAAAAGCAAAAATACCTCTATTAACTCTTCCATATCCTATGACCTTAGCATTGATGTATGCCATGATCCTAAAACCTATCTAACATTGAGCACATCCCACAATCAATTAGCTCCAAAGATTTTTAGAAGAGATGCCAACAAGAATCACATTATTTGAAAGCAGCTTTTATCCTTTACAGCTTTTCATTCCTATTCTTCATACTTTCTTAGCCTTTTATCTTTTTTCAAAATTTGATTTGCTGAAAATTTAATTTTTTTCATTAAGGAAGATTGCTGTTTGTGGGAGGCTTTAAGCTGAGATTCTAATTTCTTAACAGCTAACTTATGGGCAACTAAGGCAGCTTCTTGGTCACCAAATTCAGATTGCAGTTCATCATACTTAGCTTGAAGTGCATTATATGAATCTAAACACAATTTAGAGCACATTGATACCTCATTATTCACAGTGAAAGCCATTAGAGCATGATTGAGTTCCTCATCTGTAGTCTGCTCTACCCAATTGATCTGACCTTCATCAATGGTCATCAAGGCTTCCTTTTCAGTTCTCACTGGCTTGAAATCCTGACCTCTACCTGCTTCCTGCCTGCTACCTTCTTTTGGACCTTTAAACTTGCACTCCCTGGCAAAATGCCCAGTATTGTGGCAATTGAAACATTCAACTTTTCTCTTATCAAATGCCACATGCATTTTTCCATCCACTCTTGGCCTTCTGCCTGTCTTCTTGTAGAACTTCTTAATCTTTATGGCAGTCATAGCAATCTGCCAATTTATATCCATCTCTTCCAAATCCAGATCATCAATTTGATCTAGGTCTTCATGTATCAAATCCACATCATCAGCAGTCTGTATAAAAGAATGGATAACTTCATCAGCAAGACCAGGAGTAGCAGTTGGTGGTTGCTTTGGAAGAGGAAGTGGTATAAGAACTATAACTTCCTGAGCTGTGGCTTGGCTTATGCTTGCTTGAAGAGGCTTTAAGCTTGTGATAGACAAGCCACGAGTATCAGTTGTTATGAAGAAGATGATGTCCTTTTGGATGTCTTGTCAAAGACACTACAGATTATTGTCTAAATCTCTGATAGACAGTGTGTACAATATTCTTCTTCAATCACATTGTCAAGGCTATTACTGTCCCACGCGGGAGAAGGGACCTCAAAAACTTGTGATTTGCATCTTCAATCTACAACACCAGCACCAAGGCAGCCAATTATGAAAGGAGTTTTTGAATCCCTCCTCCTCCTATCATACCCATTTTTCTTTTAGTATCCTTGTTTCATTTTTAAGGAATATTAGTAATACTTTTTACGTATCATCCATGGATATTTTTATTTTTTGTATTTAAGGGGCCCTCCGTATAATCTTGGCACAGGGCTACCGAAATCAATGAGACGACCCTGCTGGTTAGAGAGAACAAAAGGGAGAAGGAAAACCAAATGTTTAGACTAAGTGTTTATCATTTGTGTGTGTAAGACTTATAATCTTGGAAGTCACAAGTAAGACATAATCATTGTCTTGAAAATTAAAATGGATTAAGTGTGGGAAGAGCCCATAGCCAGCAGCTAGAGGCTAGGGGGAAAAGATGGCATGCAAAATTTTTATAAATTTTATTTTCTTGTATTTCATTTGTAGACCATTTTAATTAAAATGTAAACTTGTACATCATTAAATAAAAACGTAAACGTTTAACGCGGGTTCGGCCAAAGTCAAGGAACAAAGATGACAAGGTTCAAAAATAATAATTTACGGTCGATAAAATAATAACGAGGCACGTCGTAGATTTTTACGATGCTCAAAACGGTTAACGATCGCGCGGTAAAACGGTGACTCGCGAAACGTCAAAAAATAAAAAATTTAAATTTCCGTTCGTAATAAAATACGAAAATAATTATTTACGACAAATAAAAATTTAAATGTCGACGTTCGCTCACACGAATTTATAAAATAGTAATGATGACGTCGGATTCGCGATCGCCATACGCGTCGTGAAACTCGGGTTGTTACACCCTTCAACTACGACGTCCGCCTCGTCTACACGTCTACAATAAACTACGTCTATCGGAATCCTCTCATCAAGCTCTAACTCCATTCTATTATTCTATCGTCACATATTTATCATTTCTCAAATACTACAAATCGTGACAATTAATTATTTCATCCGAAGTAATTAATTTATTCAATTGACAAGAAGTTGATTGAAAACGTCACTAAATCCTCGTTAAATCTTCTCTCGGCTTGACAACTTGATTATCTCATCCGAAGTAATTAATTTATTCAATTGACAAGAAGTTGATTGAAAACGTCACTAAATCCTCGTTAAATCTTCTCTCGGCTTGACAACTTGATTATCTCATCCGAAGTAATCAAAGTATTTTTAATTAACGAAAGGTTAATTAAAATGTCAATTAAATTTCGTCAATCATCTCTAAACCACCTCTCGATCCAAAAATCTTGACAACTTAATTGTTTCATTGGAAATTATTTAAGTTTACTTAACTTAACGAAAAGTTAATTAAAAGTGTCAAGTATTTTTCTCTCGTCTTCAACTTCATTCTTTCGACAACTAGATTATCTAAAATAATATTACTAGTAGCTCCCGACGTATTTTGATAATTGTTTATTTGCAAAACTAGTCAAAATCGAAAAACAATTTTTTTTCTCAGATAGGCGGCCCCCTTATAATTAAAGGGACCGGCCGTGTTAATATGGGCGGCCCCCTTATATTTAAGGGGACCGGCCTATTTAATTCGCCAAACAGTCCACTTTTTCTGCAAAACACAATACCAAACACCCATTTTCGTTCATCCCTCTTCCCCTGCTACTGTGTGACGAAAACACTCACCCAAAACCACCAAAATTCAAACCTTCAAATACCCATTCGATCAAAATTCGCAAGGGGCAAACACCAACAACAAGATTAACAACCTCTATTGTAAGATTTCCTATACTTTTCTTTTTCAATTTCATCCGATTTTGCTCTTAATCAAAATTGGGTATTTTTCATAATTTTTGTATCTTTTATATTTTTATGATTAGGTCTAGGAAATCCATAACTATAATGATTCCCGTAGTTATAGGAATTTAAAATTTTCAGTAGGATTGAGTCACAAATTTTTTTGGTGTTCGAAAATTTATAAACATATATACATTTTTTTTAACTAAGAAATTTTCAAAACAAAATTTTATACATTTTTTATTCATGCCAAAAACACGTTAAAATGATTATACATTGACTATCGAAACACACATACCTAAATACTTATTTTTCAAATCAATGGATAAAGTTTTATAAAAATAAAGGGGTTTTTGGTTAGTTTCTTAGGATTGATTTTTAGAGTCGAAATGACCATCACTATATTTTTGTCACTTGTATAAACACATAACTAACTTGTATAAGTCATCAAGATATATAATTCATATATATATATTGATACATTTGATAAAAGCTATAAAATAAAGGGGCGTTCGGTTTAACATTTTAAAACATGGTTTTGAGTCAAAACAAACACCATTACATTTTCATCAAGTCATGTGTCATGAACTCACCTTAGTCGGCAAAATATACAACTTAATGTATATTTTTCGACGATCTTAGTCAAGTCTTGTGTGGATAAAGGAGCGTTTCGGTCATTTCTTAGAAATTTAATCTAAGATATAAATAATCTACACCCTATTTATTAAATCACAATACCTGACAAGATTACACTAGATGTCGAAATATATAGTTCAATATATATTCTTTTCGACACTCTAGATTGAGTCAAAAATAAATTAGGGAACGTATGGATTACTTCTTAGGTTTTTATTTTTAGAGTCAAAGTAATCTTAGTCCCACATATGTCGTTTTCAAAATTTTCCTTTATACTTGTAATAATATTTATTTTGTTGTTGTCTTGTTTAGGTGATAAACATGCCTCGAGCAACCAGTGATTATACCTCCCGTACTAAATCCTATATCCCTAAAGTATCCGAAATACCCGGATTCTCTCCCGTCATTGCTCAATTCTATAAACC